>JAXQGX010000786.1:0-11561 GCA_037040455.1 Irpex sp. P115-07
TGTCCTGTCGGGATATGTGGGTATAGAACCAGGTCCACGGTGATGGTGGCGTAGCGGACATTGCTTCCTCCATGGCCGTCCCTAATGCCATCGTTGGGAGACGGTGGGCGTTTGGTGACACATAGAGACCTGGGTTCTCGGGCAGGTCGTCCTCCGTGGCCCAGATAACGGCAGGGCTGTCAAATAGGCAGGGGAATATGGACATTGTGGCCTAAAGACGTCGTTTTCAATACTTTTAGCGAAAAGCTCTTTTTCATGCCTCATTACTCACTTACGGTAAGTTCACTAGGTCGTAGAGGTTTTGCACGGGGCGAGAGCGGCAGGCAACGCGGCAGATAATCAACGCACGGTGATGAAAACCAGCTACATGAGGATCAGTATCAGGGCGCGGTATGGGGCATCTAGAGATAATGACGCACAATGTGGCAGGTATGGCACCTTGTGACGATAGATGAAGACGACGGTGCGAGGGAGGAATGGACTTCGGCGACACGGCGTGCAGAGAGTCGAGTGAGTGCGCGAATCTTGTTTATTGCAATAGCCACGCAGCGGATAATCCACGTACGGGGCCGCAGATAAAGCTCTTGGATGCGGTCAACGGAGGTGAGAGGACGAGAGAGCCAGCTGGATGGGGAAGTGAGACGTTAGAAGCCAGACAACATGTAGAGTGACCCACGTACAGCGACAAGAGGCGAGCCTGGGTACCGGTAACTGTCGAGCGAGTCGAGAGATAATGCGACAGCAGCGGCGATGAGACGCAGGACAACGGAAGAGAGTGATGCGAGGCTGAAGACGTAGACGACGCGGCGGATGATCCGTACGCGGCGCTGAGCGAATCGAGAGATACGGTGGGGACGAGGACTGTGCCAGAAACAAGGAGGTCGATGATGACGACGGCGGCAACGATGACGACGACTGAAGACGACGCGGCGGATGATCCACGCGCGGCGTCCAGCGAGATTAAGAAGCTCGCACGAAGTACGAGAACACGACAGCGAGTAGAGCGAGGGTGATGTGGAGGACGTCGAGAACGTCGAGAACGTCGCGAACGGTGAGGAGGTGGACGACAAGGAGAGCGAGGACAAAGACGAGGACAAAGACGCGGCGGATGATCCACACACGGCGTACAGTGAGTTGCGAGTGCTGGCGACGACGACGAGAAGAGAGGGTACGGTTGGCACGGCAAGGACGATGTGAACGACGAGGGCGAGGGCGACGAGGCCGAGGACGACGAGGACGAGGACGACGAGGACGAGGACGACGAGGACGAGGACGACGAGGACGACGCGGCGGATGATCCACGCACGGCGTACACGACGGCAAGAGACAAGTTATGGGCGCCTGTGGCATCCATACAGCGTCATTGACATCCCACCAATGGAGGCGCTTAGGGACTTAGCCATTGTGGGCGCAGCCTCTGCCTCTCTCTCTCTCACCTGCCATCTCCTCCTCCTCGCTGTCTCCGTTCCGCTACCTGGCGTTGTCGCTGGGTACCGGGCTTGGGGGTGTCGTCGTCGTCCTCGTCTTGGTCGTCGCCGTTGTCGCTGGGTGCCGAGTGTGGGGGTGTCCTCGTCGTCGTCGTGGTCTTGGTCGTCGCCTTTCTCCTCCTCCCTGTCTCTGCCCCGCTATCTGGCGTTGTCGCTGGGTACCGGGCGTGGGGGCGTCGGCGTCGTCGTCCTCGTGGTCGTTGCCGTTGTTGCTGGGTTCGCCGTTGTCGCTGGGTACTGAGCGTGGGGTGGCGTCGTTGTGGTCGTCGTGGTCTTGGTCATCATGGTCTTGGTCGCCGCCCTTCTCCTCCTCCTTGTCTCTACCCCGCTATCTGGCGTTGTCGCTGGGTACCGGGGCTGGAGACGTGGCCATAGTCCTCTCGACGGCGTCTTCTTCTTCTTCGTCGTCGTCGTCTTGGTTCTGGTCCTCCTCCTCCTCCTTCTGCGGTATGTATGACGTATGTACATTGGCCCCTAGTTATCTATAGATTAATGATCAGTTGCATCTGTAGGATCTGGACGACCTGGTTGCCCGATATCGCCGTCCCTGTCAGGCTCCCGGAGCTCTTAGTGTTTGTGCGCGACATCAATCATTTCCACTCCTTTGATCACCATCGGCATTGTGCCATGAGGATCCTGACGGTCCGTCGGCCTATCGGAGACTTTGTCTTTGTCCACCATCCGATATCTCCATGCTAGTGTGGTTGCCAATGGGTGAGGTTGATCAGCTAGGTACGGGAGCTGTTACCATCCAATGAATGATCGTTAATCGTGCAGTGAGCCTTGTGCCTCGCATCAATGCCGACGTCCCGCCAATGGGGCCAGCCATTGCTCAAAATTTTCCAGAGGATATATTTTAGGAGGTCTTTGCAGACGATCTTCCACTCCTTGCTCCTCCCCTCTCTCGCACTCTCACTCTTGCTCTTGCTCTCGCTCTCGCTCTCGCTCTCGCTCTCGCTCTCGCTCTCGCCTCCTCTCCCTTCGTGTCCAGACTTCCTGTACTGTCTGTTCCTGTGCTGGATTGGTGCGGTGGTGAGTTTCCTTGCATCCTCATATTTTCTGCAAATGTCTGGCCTTTAATCGGGATGAGTCACCCTTATTACGAGTTCTGTCGAGGAGGCGCCGTCCGGACGGCGCCTCCTCGACAGGACTCGTAAATGTCTGTATGTAATATGGCAATAGAGGCGCTGGGTGTTGGACTTGTCCTTCATCGCTCTCATCCTCATCGTCTCTGTCCCGCTATCTGGCGTCGTCGCCGGGTACCGTGTCGTGCAGGCCATGCCATCTTCCCATGACGTGACTTCTTTCTTCGTCGTTGCCCGGAGGACGACTTTGTTGCCTTCATCTTCGTCTTCGTCGTCTTCGCTCCGCTGTCTGGTGTTGTCGCCGGGTACCGTGTGGTATAGGCCCTGTCCTCTTCTCCGGTGTGATCGCGTTCTTCGTCGTCTTGGCCTTTGTCTTCGTCGCTTTCGCACCGCTATCTGGCGTCGTCGCCGGGTACCGCGTAGTGGAGGCCCTGTTCTCTGTGCCGTAGTCCCTTTATACGACCTTTCACTCATGGTGTTTGTTCGGGCAGATGACCAGTACGGCATCCGAGGTCTATCCCGTCAAGTGTCAGAAGGGCTCCCCGGTCCTTCGTGGGCTCACAAAAGTCAAGCTACCCCGTCGTTCGCGGGCACTCCCCGACCTGTACAAGTTTGACGGAATTCATCCCTCTCATCAAGTAAAGCTCCCAACCAGCAGTACTTATGTGTACTTGGTCGATTCGTCGCACGAAGGGAAGGAGGTGTTTGATCGCATCTCGGATGCTCAGAAAGTCCCTTCTGGCCCGATTGCTGGTGTGTATGGTCTCATATCTTTACTCCTGCTGCTGACGTCTCTTTGTAGGACTTGCCGGTCTTCTCGAATTGTTGCCAGGGGATGCCCTTCTTGCGCGTCCAATTGATAGAGAGGGCGATCCACTCGGAGACTGTCTCCAAGTACTAGTCGGTGTCAAGTAGGTAGATCTGTGTTGGCGCTGTAATCAGAAATTAATATCTGCTGTATAGCTTGGTTAAGCAGTCCATCGCACAGACCGAGCTCCTCATGCGAGCTGGCTATACACCTGAGGACGTTCTCCGCTTGCTGAAGAATGTCGAGGTCGCGAGAGACGCCATGCTTGGGGAGAAAGAGGAGCGCACTGCTGAAAAAGTCGGGTTCGAGGATCACCCGCGTGCCGAGTCGTTGCAGAGTGCTCCTCACTGCTATGGGCATAACAGCATGCTGCAGCAGACGCGCACCTTATCCGCCCCTCCTGCCAAGCTCAAGACGTATCAAGGAGGTCCAGATAAATATCAAAAAATGATTCGAGGGTACCTGAATGTACGTCTGACTTCTCGCGCATCCATCTTCGCCTCTTTAACAATTTACAGGCAAATACGGAGATAAATTGTGTTGCCTGGCAACTGCAGGGGCCACCGGACGTTATACAAGCATTCAGAGACTATGGCGACCAAATTAACACGCCGCGCCTCGGATTTCGGATGAATGCTTATTGGGGGCCTATGCAGACCAACATCGCACGTCCCCAGCATGTCAGCAAGGGTAAGCACTAACTTCGTCCTGCTTATGCGGCTACGTGGACACTAATTCGAATCGAAGAGGTCGGCCTTGACAAGGCTATGGGGTCTTTTGGTGGACCGCACATAGACCAGAACGACTTTGTAGCTGGATTCTCGTGCGCTACTTGTCTGTCTGACTTGCAAGAAGGACCAGGCCGCGAGCCCGGTCGTCTTCACTTCCTGGGGCAAGGTGTCTGGGTCCGCCTGGAGTATATGACTCAATTATTCTTCTCTGGTCTGCTGCGCCATGGGGGTACCGCACCTCTAGTCCCAGACGACCAGGAGATTTACCCTTGGGAGACCCGCATGATGCTCATCAGCTACCCCTCGACGCCTCTGATGACGGGAACAGCGAAACTCGCATACTCGGCGCAGCCGTTCTCGAATCACACATCTGACCTTGCCCCCGAAATGACGGGTGCACCGACCTTCAACCAGGACGGCAAGAAGTGGTCGGGTTATGCCAACTATGGACAGGACGGATGGATTACAATGGAGGACGTATCCCTATTCAACTTCATGGTTCGTGGCGCCCTGCAGAAAGTTCACCACGACTTCCGTCAGCTCCCCCCCTCGCTCGACATACAAATCGACAGTCGCAAGTTCCTGGATGCCTTCTCTGTAGTACTCGACGGCAAGAGGGTGTCGCCTGAGCCATGGGAGAAAGCCCCGGATACCAAAGTGCAGGCACCGTTCTCTGAGCGACACAGGCCGGCACAGGACGCCCTGCTGAAGGTGCTGTTTGATCATCTCATGCAGGGTATACCCTCTGTACGGGAGAACAAGTACAGTGGATGGGACGTGACTACTCAGCAGATGGGGGGCCGTCCGGGTAAAGGTACGTCTGGCACGTTCTGTATGAGGTTTGATTCAAGTCTGACTTTGCGACTAGGACGTGCTGGGCCATCGAATACGGCGTCCAAGCGACCGGTCACTGATGCGTCGCCCGTCGAGGAAAACCCGTCCAAACGTGAGTATACGACGGCTGTGCAGCTGTTGGTCGCTGATTGTGTCTCTTCACAGGGAGCCGGCTGGAAAACGTTGCTCTAGCAGGTGCTGAAGGGAGGGTCAACGACTGTTTTCCCATGGTCGACCGAAATCTCAGTCTACTGCAGGCCGCGATGCAGAGGGGCCGCACTGCTGCTGAGAGTTCTCGTGCAGCCCACCCCCCGCGATCCCCCTCTGCTGAGGCGGTACCCTCAGGCGACCGAGATGTGTCAGAGCACGAGGGTGTGCCCTCTACCAGCGAGCAGTCCACTTTGTCTCCTTCGCAACAGGACCCGTCCCTCGATAACTCTGGTGAAGAAGAAGTTGACCCGGAGTCCTTGGTACGTAACGTATAATGATTTTTATTCTGTGCGCTCTGACGTATTGTAAAGCAGCTTGCACATAATGCCAGGTCCGTGTTGAAACTGGTGGTATTTAACTAACCCCTCCTTAAAGCTGATATTATCTTCAACCAGGCGCACCACAAGGCGGTCCAGTGCTCTAGCAACACGTGGAACCAGCACGCCTTCTCTGCCTTCTCGGTCGGGTCGAAGCTCCGTGACTAACTCCCTTGTGCATCCTTTGTTGCCCTCGTCGTCATCTCTGCCCTCGCGAGTCTCAACTACTGCTCGTGTGCCGACGCCATCCACTACAACTCTCAGAGCCTCTCGTCATACTCGTGCATGTCCTCCTGAGGATGGCTCTGATGTACAGGGGACAGACAGCGTTCGTGGAGGGAGGCCGTCTAGTTTGCGTTGTGAGGCCGCGCCTCTCCCTTCGGGATCAAGCTTGCGAATCGCTGCTGCTTCTCCTCTCGGCACCGCAAATGCTGGCAGGCCTTTTGTTGATCATACTCCCAGTGTATGCTTGTCCTTCCTTTCGTGACAGTGATTTCGTTAACGCTCGCTTTTAGGAGCATTCTGCCGACGATGCGGTCAACAACGAAATGTCGTCGTTCTATGTTGGAGCGCCTCCGCGCCATCTGCTTCGTCAAGAGGTTCATGTTGAACACGGAGATCCGGCCATGGATGTTCTGGATACCACGCAGGCTACAGAGAGTGTTGAGGGTGAGAGCATGGAGGATGGATCGAGTAGACCAACTGGCCACATTAAAGACCGTACACGCGGAGCACAGCGTAAGATCAAACGTTGTAACTAGATACTGGCATGGCGAATCTCAGTCTATTGATACAGGACACTTCTTCTTCGGCCGAGCCCTCGTCCCGGCATCTCATGCCTTGCTACATCAGCTGCGTTCTGTGGACATTGACAGTGCATCCACCCGGGTGCTCTCTAGTGCTCTTGACTCCCTCGACGCGATTGATTCTCGTACGGTGCCCTTTGGACATGTCCTCAGTGACGTTGACTTGCCGGCGTATTCGTCGTCTATCGCGGATATGCTCAACTACTGCACTGGGCAGTCTGTTTGGATAAACTTCCACAGACAGCGAATTATGCTGTCTCGGTCACGCGTGGCCGAATGCATCGACTCTCTGGTGGATGGTCGGTGTCGCAGTATAGTTGACGACAAGTCGTCGAAGGTTTCCTCACGTGATTGGCTGACCAGACTCACCAAGACAGTCCGGTCATCGCTTGCTTGCGGTGATCGACTTGTGTTGAAGTCAATCGACTTTATCAAGGGTCACACCATGAAGGCAAGTGTGTATACGGAGGAGGTGCGAGCTCACGGGACGTCGGGAAGACAGGCGAGGCTGGCTCGGTATCAAATCCCGGACGAGACTGTCGAGGCCGTTCGGAGAGTTCTACACTACTGGACGGGGTCCAGTTCGTCGTTCATGGCGCAAGCTCGTGTTCAACTCACAGATGTCTTCCTCCAATACTTGGGAGCTGGATCCTTGCTTATGCCGTCCGTCTGGAACCTTTACATGGTACTCCCCTCCTGGTTGTTCACTGAGGATTGTCCCCGAATATCCGACGCAGAGGCTTCGTCTCACACTGTCTTCAACCCAGCTTACCTGGATGATCTGCGCCACGACTTGGCTGCCATAACCCAAGAGGACCCCTCTTTGGTCGTGCAACTAGATGCTCTCCAGGACGCGTATATGCAGCGATACAAGGCTACTTGTGATCACGTTCATGGAGTGATTGCCAGTGAAATAAAGCAAGCCAGTCTGCGAAGGGTGCTTGTTGCAGCGTCGAGAAAAGCGAAACATATCCCGACCGTTCCTTTGCCTCCAGACAGTTCCGGTGCTGCAGTGCCTGGCCAAGGTCCTGCCGCTGAAGAGGATGCTGCCTCCACAAGCACTGCTGCCCCTGCCCTGTTGCCCTCGCCCGAACAGACGTCTGCTGGTGCAGCACCCACTGTCTTGCAGGTATGTGCTCTATGTGTTCATACCGATGTTTTGTCTCATTGAACCACTGATTGCAGCCCGTTGGAAAGACTCATCGTGCAGTCCAGGCCGTGGTTCGTCTCCTTGAAGATGCCTTTGTGGTCGCTCAACGGCTGGCGAAAGGGAACATGTCCATGGCAGGGCTGTCTACTCCTCAAACTCTCATGGTGTCCAACTCTGATCAGTTCCTGCCATTGCGGGAAATGTCTCTATCCAGACGGATCATGAGTACAATGTCACTTCAGTTTGCACAGAGCCGTGAGGGCTTCTTCTCTTTGCAGGTGTACCGGTTCATTCACTTCAATACTGGCTCGTTTATCGACAACCCTCCGGCTAACGTCAGCTTCTCAAGCGTGGAGGAGTACGCAGAGTATATCAATGGTGCTAGGGCAGCGGCCGATCCTAGGCTCCCGGAACGTTACATTTGCAACAAGAAAGCATTTGGCACTAATATCGACACGAGGACCTGGGACCGTTATCCCGACTACTGGGCTGTCTCAACGATGGCGGAAGCAGTATGGCCGCCGTCCAGACCGTTTGGTGTCGCTCTCCAAGAACTTCGTGCTCTGAAGAAGCATACGCGGGGTGTGAAGACCGGGGAGAAGACGAATGTGTGGGATGGTGTTGGACCACTTTGTGTTTATCAGTTGCTGGCAGATATGCATGCCGCGGGTCTGGTTGATGCCCCTTCAGTTGAACAGATAGGGCGACTTGTCGGTGAGCTGGCAGCTGGAGGAAAGGCTGGATTGGTAGCAGCGGGGTATTGTGCTGGTTCGTCTTCGGGGAGAGAAGTTGCAGCTGCCTTTGTTAAATTCTATGGCGATGTGCTGGCGGCGCTCACTCAGGAGCAGGCGGATCGTCTGCAATGGACGCCTATTGTAGCAGAACATACACTCTGTAAACTCACGCGCATGTTGAACAAACATCATTATGTATTCTGAAATGTATGTAGCAAAGATATTTTGTGTGGCAGAAAGTCTTGGAGATTGTCTATGCGTCTTTACAATCAAGAATCTGTTGACATGATTACTCTGTTGTGGTGTCGTCTAACCTAAGTCTCTTGATACCCAGCACCGTACTGTCGGTTGACATCATATCTTCTTGGGTGGCATAACCGACACTACGTTTGGTCTTTTTAGTGGGAGACAGCGGAGTGTACTTGATGCTGTTGAATATCTCGTCATTGAGGTCCTGTGTGTGATAACGTGAGATGAGATATGCTTGCTGTCATGAATCAATAATGCTTACGTCTTGAACTTGCGTGCCCAGCACACAGACTGCTCGCAGTTTACAAAGCATAATGTATCTTCCTTTTGTGATAGGTATCACGCAGAAAGATGCTTGTACTTCCACTAGCTGGCCAACTCGAACCGTGACAGGATTACAAGACGTGTAAGTTCTCGTCCTGCATACCCAATATTAGCTTATACAATTTTGTAATATGTTGGACAATACCCGGTGTTGTCAGTCTTGCGTTCAAAGTATAGTACCACGTTGTCCTCCGTGTGTTCTCCTAGAGGGCAGCGTGAACGAAGAACACCCAAGGGGTCGAGATCTGCGCCAATGTCTAGTACAGCAGATCCTGCATCATCTCCGCTCTTGAAGTACCTGTTATAAAACTCAAGACAAACGAAGTCCATGTCCTTGTGAGGTTTCCAAGGAACAAGAGCGTCCTCTGGCAAGGTGGAGCTAAACATGGTATGTATAGCTAGTATAGCTCGGGCAGCTGCCTCGAACTCTTTGCTTCCCAAGCCGGTAAGTGTCACGGACTGTTTTGCCGTCATTGGATTCTTGGGTAGTCTATGCGAATGTGAGGAAATAATGTGAAGCTGGTTTAATAGCAACTCACTGGTCTGCACGGGTAATGGGAGGCAATCCACAGCGCAGCACAAATCCCTGCACAGTTACAACAATCTCCTCTTGTTCAGAGACACGAAGATCAAGTTGCTTGTATATAAGCTCTTTCTTTCCCCCGGACTTGTTTCCGTAAACTTGGGCGATATTTTTCAAGCACTCAGGCTCAACAAACGTCAGTCCAGTGGGAATACGGCGTTCAGGAAATAAGACGTACTCGTGAAAGACTGTCAAGCTGCCTGTGACCTTGGAGTGAGTTCTTCGACTCTTGAATGGCCTCTTGAAGAATGACCTCTGTAGATATCAACTTGTCAGCTTTTTGGAATCATTTTGCAATGTCACACAAACCATATTTCTCGGGCTGACGGTACATCAACCTCAAGGCCATCTCAGCTAGGTAGAGATCGTGTGAAGTCTGCAAGTAGAAGGATCACAAACCTCTGTGTTCTTCGAGTATAAGTTCTTTCAAGAGTTGGTCAGCTTGCACACGTCTTACCCCAAGAGTTTGAGTATTAGTAATGTTATGAAGTTGTACTTAGTAAGAGAGTATCAAAAGTTGGGGAGAACAAGGTATGCCATGAACATGTGTTTGTCTTAACCCTGAAATTTGTGATGGTGAGACTCATTTTTATAGGTTCAGAGACTTCGCTCTCATCAATTTGTCTCGGTCAACAAAATACATTTGTCAGGACACACAAGGTGAAACCATTGGGGCATCTCTACGAAGTTTTGGGGCTGATTCATACATACTCCCGAGGCAAAAGTACAAGCTAAGTATCATATACAGTTAGCTTCATGAGTTGTCATACGTCTTACTTGACCAAAAATGCTTTCAGAAGATCGTACGACATTGAGAAACAGAAAATAACTCGTAAGCAGAAGGCACTATATAGCCCTTGACTCGTAGATTCTCGTTCAAAATAACCAGTCCCCTCCCTTTGTTCTACCTTTGTCTTACATGGCAGGAACTGCTCGTCGAGGCCGTGGTGCCGCCCGGTAAGTTTATGTTGCCGTTTCTACATGTCCTCGACTCAGTACTTTCTATGTTCAGAGGCAGAGGTGGTTCCCGTGGTGCTAAAGTTACTACACCACGTAAGAAGAGGTGTGTGGCTTTCTCGTATATTAATAATTTCAATACTTAACTGGTATGATAGTGGTAAACAGGTTGCTTTCAGTTCCGACGAAGAAGAGGAATGGGAGAATGGTGGAGTATCCGAGGACGAGACTCCGTTAGTTTTCCATTTTTGTTGACTCTACTTCGTTTTTGCTTAAAGTTCAGCTTTATTAGAAAGAAAACCAATACTCGGACGTCAACTCGGCTTCAGAAAAAGGCCTCCCTGGGCAGGTATGTTTAATGCTTGAAAGTGTCAACTTCTTTGCAGTTAATCAAATTCTTTCTAGCGAGTGGATTCCAATTTCCATGGAGGCTGAAGACGATAACAACGGAAGCGATCTGGGCATTGAGGAAGAGGAAGAGGAAGAAGAAGAAGAAGACCAGCTGGAGGACGAGGGGGAGCCCGTCGAATCAGAAATCGACAAGGTTGATAGCAGGTACGTATTCTATCTATATCAGACTGAGTACGCCTACTGACTGTGTTAGCCCTGATCATGTGGCCTTTACAAGGCCATCGACCAGTCCTGTCCGAGGGTGAGTTGTTGTCAAAACTTGAAAGAGTTCTATAAGCCAATGTTTCTTTAGTAGACGCACCGGCGTGACAATGGCCACGCCACCAACTCCTTCTCCTAAGTAAGCTCTGTGCAAACATATTATGGCATTCTCTCATAGTTTCACACATAGGAAGAATCCAAGAAAGAGGTGCAGCTGATAAAGCTAATTTATATGTCCTGGGCTAACATTTTTATAGATCTGCCACTCCTTTCTCACCAGAAGCTGACACCGCAGCCGCTGTCAAAGAAGAGGAAGATGTTGACGAGGATGCCTTCCAGGCTGAACCAGTCACACCTGTCCGTAAACGCAAGTCCAAGCCCAAGTGAGTTGTATTTCGCGCATACTTGCATACTAGAAGACTTATCTTTTTTTAGAAAGGTGATCAAGTCTGAGGAGTTCATTGAGGACAGCGAGGTCGAGGAAGTTAGTAAGACGTAAGTCTCTTGATTGTTGGTTACACTTCTGCTGGTATTAACCCAATTTCAGCGAGCACAAGAGGTCTGTTGCCCGCAAGGGAAAACAGACTGAGAAGACATTGCCTACTCTCAAGACACCCTCTCGCTCTAAGGCACCTCCGGTTGTTGTACTTGATAAAAAGATCAAGATGCCAGGA
>JAXQGX010000787.1:0-12002 GCA_037040455.1 Irpex sp. P115-07
TCAGGCTAATGTTTGATCATATGATCTATAGAGAAGGCACTCATTAATGGTGACTGGTCGCCCTTTGACCTCGACACGGTGAAGTTGTTGATGTCGATCTTCGTGCGTTACATTCCCTTTCCATTCTCGCACGGTCAGCTCACAGATATGATCACTGCAGGACACGGATCGCAGCGGGACGATTGGCTTCAACGAATTCGCCGGATTGTGGAAGTACATCAAGGATTGGCAGAACGTCTTCAGGCACTTCGACCGGGATCGCTCAGGATCCATCGACGGCCACGAACTGCACCAAGCCCTCTCCCAATTCGGATACAACCTCTCTCCTCAACTGCTGCACCTCGTAGAGCAGAAGTACGGTAAGCATCCCTGATCGCATGTGTATCGCGAAGTACGGAAGTTGACCGCTCTACCCGACATGCGGGGTAGATATCAAAGTAGCCTCAGGTGTACAAATGCCAGGGTCCCCTCCGCCCGGAATCTCCTTCGACCGCTTCGTGCGCGCGTGCGTCGTTATCAAGACGTTGACGGAGTCGTTCCAGAGGCTCGACACCGACCGCGACGGATGGATCCAAATCAACTACGATCAGTTCATGAGCACTGTTCTCAGCGCACCCTGAGCCTTTTCCTCGCCCGTTTAACGTGGTCTCCCCCTCGACGAGCCTGAGTTGACTTGTATACCTGGCCTGGCCTCTGCGATTACGATTCATCATGTGTACATCTACGATTGCTGTACTGAAGTAAATCAAGTTCCCCAAACTGTAGTAATGCGCTCGATTAACATGTAAACCTATGCATACTTCTTTCTTGAGATCAGCCACTATATATCGCGTTTCGGTCCTCATCACCATTCCGCCTCGGAGTGTCATCTTGTGAGCGGATCAGATGAGTGCGTGGGAATTTGACCCGCCCTCCCCCAAGCTTCTCCCTCTTGCCTTCTCCAGTAATCATCAGCTTGCAACGCCCGTGGCTGCGCAAACGTCAGGTTGCGCACTGCGCATGCCTCCGGTCCATATGGGTGATTCAGTAATGTCTCCCACTAATCACCCACTGACATTCAGTAAGTACTTGTCAAAACGACTGTGGATGGCGCCTTCATCAATTCAATATTCGCTATCGTAGTGGCGACTCTGCGGCACCGACACCGTACCATATGGCTACATGCAGCTTTGAAGGGCTGCCCTGACCACTGCGGAGTCACACCAACTATCGGCCTCATATAAAGAGGAATCCATGCTGTCCTTGGGATAAGCCTCACAGTTCATCAACATGGGAGGTGCACTTCTCAAGGCAGCACTCAGGCTCTTCTCCCTCTCCTTCTCCGTGACGCTAGGACTAGCTCAACAGCAACACTTTGCAACCCATGAACGCACTGCGCTCACGCCTGCAGTTAGGAAGTTCATCGACGACACCCGCCTCGACCCCAGTGCTACGGTGCACGGGCTGTCTGTAGCCGTCATACATCCGGATGGAAGAGTAGAACTGGAGGGATTCGGGAACAAGACTGAGTTGGGTGACGGTGTCAGGCCTGACGTACGTTCCCCCTTCCCTCCTACTATATCTTCGCATCGTAGCTGACCACCACCCCAGACTCTATTCGTACTAGGTTCAACATCAAAAGCCTTCGCAGCCGCGTCCCTCGGCATCCTCATAGACGACTTCGCCCAGGGGAAGAACGTCACGTCTCTCCCGGATGGGTTGGAGACGTTTGATTGGCATACGAAGGTGAAGGATTTGTTGCCGGGGGATTGGAAGTTGATGGATGAGTGGGCGAGCGAGAAGGCGTCGGTGAGGGATGTATTGGCGCATGTGTCTGGGTTGTCTAGGTACGTTATGTCACTTTGGTCGAGGGATTTTGGAATTCGTGTAAGGGGATTGATTGTCACTGTGGTCTGTAGGCATGATCTGCAGTACCAGAGGAGTGACTCGGCGAGAGATGTCGTGCGGAGACTGAGACATCTGAGACCTAGCTGGGAGCTCCGAGAGCAGTATCACTACAACAACCAGGTCCGTACTATCCCTCACCCCACACATCTCTCCACCTCACCTCACTAACCAATAAAACCGTTCCTCTAGATGTACATCCTCGCATCCCACATCATCGCAACCTACTCCGGCCTCCCCTACACCCAATTCGTCAAACAACGCATATTCACCCCGCTCAGGATGTCTACAAGCACATACAGCCAGACCGAGGCGTCCGAGCGTGGATTGCTGACACAGTTCTTCAACGCCGAGGGACGGAGGATACCGTTTTGGCATCCTGAGCACTCGGAGGAAATGATCGCTGGGGCTGGGGGTGTTATTTCTAGCGTGCATGATTTGGTAGGTGGAGGAGTGTTAAATGGATATGAGTGATGTTCGTGTGGCTTATGTGGTGGCTGTTTGATAGGTTGAGTGGGTCAAGTTGCATTTGAATGAAGGCGTTGACCCCGTTAGCAACGAGACTATCATGTCCAAGTCGTCGTTTGAAGCGGTTACGTCGGGGTGGTCGCTTATGAGCAATAAAGGCCCTTCACCTGGTCGTTCTTTCGAGGCGTATGGCCATGGCTGGAGCAGACACACAAGAGATGGTCATGAGGTCAACTCGTCGTTTCTAACTAGGTATTTGCTGTGCTAATCAGCGCCTTGTAGATTGTCAGCCACGACGGAGGTCTCCCGGGAACTTCCTCCCAAGTGGCGTTCCTACCGAGCGATGGTGTTGGCGTGGTCGTCTTGAGTAACACCAGCAATAGAGGCACGCAGACATCTAACATCCTCTATCGCATCTTGGAAGAGTTGCTCGGGATCCCTCGGGCTACCTCAGAACCAACCGTGTCGAATATTGTGAAAGAAGACACTGCTTCACCCTCAAGGCAAACCAACGACGGCGGGAAAGTGCTTTCCATTGGCGCGTACGCTGGAGTATACTACGACCCTGCATACTACAACATCACCTTCTGTGACCCACACGCCCCTTCTTCTACCGCCCCTTCCAAATGCCAACAACTATTCGGGGTCTTCAGCCACTTCGAAGACGTCAAAGCCTCGAACGATACGCTCTACGTGTCTCTCAGCAGCTTTTGGACACACCAAGCGCGTCTCCGTCGCATTCAAGGCAATCACTTCCAGCTGCAGCCGACGTTCTTGTTCACAGAGGGGTATGGCCTGGATACAAGCCCGCTGGAGTTGTATGAGGCTGGGTTGTTTAACTCGAGTGTGGAGTTTGCGGTGGAGGATGGGAAGGTTGTTGGGTTTGCTTTGGATAGTTCTGATGTCGATCCGGCGCAGGTATTTAGGGAGAGGGGAGCAGGTGTTAGGGATGCTGCCGATGTGTGGTTTGACAAAGTTGTTTGATAGTTAAGCAGTATCTATATAACTTATCTATACAACAATTTCAAGAGCATGTCATTCAAGGCTTTGATCATGAGCGCCTAATGGACACGGTCACCTGATGATAAACGCGCAAACGCTCGAGTCGTGTTCTGTGCTCAATTCGTCCTTGTCTCGAACTGTTTCCTTGTACTCCAGTCGAACCAGTCGAATCAGACTACTGCAGCGGCCATGATATTTGTATCCTCCACTGATGGTACACAGAAAGCGACCGAACATTTGGTGGTGTTCAGATATGAGGAGCGACGAGTCCTTCTCCCATTGCCCGAAACATACGACGTACGTACAACGCTCTCTCCTAGCCAAATGGAATGCTAATCTATTGCGAAAGGATGCAGTTCGTGTAGCCAAAGAAGAGTTTCAGCTTTCGGATAACGCCACAGTCTCATTCGCAACACGAGAGCTTCCAGGGTGCGGCGGAGAGGCGGTCGAGATACATCCGCGGACATGGACAGCTATCACTCCAATCCTCGCGCAGATCACAGTCAAGGCGGAGAATGGAGCTGCTGGTAAGTCCCCAGCTATTAGTGCTCCTTGGTGTGTAGATCTAATACTCAGAAGGTGGTCCAAATATAGTCCAACGACTAGCCAGCGAGGCCCCTACCCTTCCTGACGACTCACAACGCGAGGCCACACCCACAGCCAGAGGCAAATCCAAAGAAAGCACTCCAGGGAGGGACGACCAACCCGCTGCTGTCTCTCGCATTCGCAAGAGACCGTCGATGGCGGGTCCCGCAGCGAACGGCGCGCCGAGGAAGTCCATAGTTCGTCTGTCGATCTCGGGAGTTAAAGAGAACGTGCCCCGTCCTTCAGCGGCAAAGCCCTTTATCAACCCCTTCGCCGGCGCTGCTTCCTCTTACCCTCGCGCAGAGCTTACTGGTAGTCGTGCAGCAGCTACACCACCGCCTCCACAGCAGTTAAACACTCATGAAGAAGACGGAGAGGAAGAAGAAGACGAAGAGGTCTTGAGGTCGCCTAGGAAAGGCAAGAGTGCGCGGAAGCGCGTCATGTCGGATGATGAGTTGGAGTACGAAGAGATCGAGGCTCCTCAGTCGAGCGAAGAAGGCCGAGGTGCGAGTGTTCGAGCGTCGTCGTCGAACGGTGGTCGTGCTAGCGCTTTGGTGACGCCTAAGCAAGAACGGGCTGCTAAGAAAGCTCGTACGCCACCGAGGGAGTTGGAGCATAGTCCCACATCTACAGGTACGTGCCGCTACGATGTGACGTGATGGCTAGTACTGAAAGGGTTTATGTTGGCAGCTGTGGCGAGGCCGGCGGAGAGGATCGTGAACCCGTCTGAGACGTGCTTGATTACGGTTGACTATGACGATGGGAGCGAGGTGTGCTCGTCTACGTTTAAGACGAAGGGGAGGCATAGTGTGCATAAGGTGCTCATGACGGTGTGTAAGACGTTTGGGATTGAGGATCTTTATCCCAGGTGCGTTTTCTCCTCTGCCTTCCCTTCCTTCTTCGCAACGGAGATTTGAAGCTGACGATTGATGGGTAGGGTGAACCTAGTACGCATCATCACGGACAGCACAGACGACCCCTCGTACGAGGGCAACGACGTGATCGAGCAGCGGTTCACGTGTCCGAGGGCGAGTACTATGACGCAGGTGGGGGCGCATGATGGGGCGCGGTTTGCGGTTGAGGTTTTTGAGGATGAGTCGGATACTGCTTAGGATGTTTCGGGTAAGGTGATGGAGAGTATAAAATGGTATGTATCTGTTCGTAATCTTTGACTAGGCGAGTATATTTATGCTATTGATTGAATTTGAATGTGAGATCGCTCATTGTGGATGCCAGTTTTGATTTCCGATTACCTTGTTGTTCGTAACTAAATCGGTACGTATCTTCGTAATCGAAGTTGGGTATGCAATTACTCATTTGTCTCTTCCAGATTTGATTTCGCTTTTGGTAATTCAACATCACACATGCAGCTGTAGTGTGTGAGATCACGAGGTCATATTATCCGACATGTACTGGTAGGAGGTAAATAATGCTTACGCGGCGGCAACTGAACATCGGCAGAGGTTCAGTCCTACATATTCCACTTTTCTAACTAGTGACCGAAGACGAGATATGTGCCAGGCATTGTCAACGTTGCTGGACTTTACAGTACTAGTGGCGTGCTTCTCAGACGGTAAATATAGACGGGCCACTGTTGGCTGAAGTCTGGTATAGGCGACAAGGTGGAGCACGCATCCGGTGTTTCTTGCGACGATTTCCCTGCCCTGTTCCAGTGCGCGAAGGAGGCGTGACAATATTTCCGTGGATTATCCTGTCAAGGATCAATTACTTGTCTAGAACGGGGTATGTCATCGGATTGTTGGTGGTATGATTCTGAATTGATCATGTAGTGTCACGCAGGCTACGTATAGACGACTTCATATGTCGCCAAACAAGCTTGACATCGGACCGTCGACTGCATAGAGGACAACACGTCTGTTTAATGACAATCACGTCAATCATCCCGTGAGTACGTCTGTTCTCTCGCCGATGCAAATTCCAATGTCGTTTACAACCGACAAAAGTCCTATACTTCGGATTCTCCTGCAGTGTGATTAACTCTGCGCTTCTTCGTAGGGAACCACCAATCCGTTCGTTGGCTTGGCAGACTTGGCATCGCAGTCAATGAAATGACGCACGACGGAACATGCAAGAAGGATCGAAAATGCCTCATAACGCATGACGGAGAGAAAGTATTTATAGGTCTCGGTGAGGCATTTTGTTCCGTTCAGGTCCACTGCCAGTGACTGGTCGAACAGGAAAACTTACCACAACTCGGACTCGGACTGGTCTCACCATGAAGCTATCTCACCTTTCCCTTCTTTCCCTCCTGGCAATCGGTGCCAATGCCCACTGTCAGTACCACAACCCGCTCACACATCACTCGAGATTTCCATGCTGATTTTACGTTCGTTCAGTTACTATGCAGTACCTCTGGATAAACGGCGTTGACCAAGGTCTGAACACCGACCTCCGTGTCCCACCCAGCAACAACCCCGTCACGGACGTGACGTCTACCGACCTCACCTGCAACGTCAACGGCCTTTCGGGTGCTGGTGTCAGCACGGCTACCATCCCTGCCGGTGCCACCGTCACTTTCGAATGGCATCAGCACGCCCAGCGAACCGGTGAAGACGCCATCTCCGGTGGACACAAGGGTCCTGTTCAGGTCTATGTTGCGAAAGCACCGTCGACGGCTGCGGAGTTCGATGGTCAGGGCCCTGTTTGGACCAAGATCTACTCGTCTGGTCTGCTTGACCCTCAGACACAAGAGTGGGCGACTGACGTTGTCAACGCCACGAACGGAAAACATAGCGTGACCATCCCGGCTTCGCTGCCCGCCGGCGAGTACCTGCTTCGTGCGGAGATTGTCAGTTGTTTCTTCATCGATAGAAGCCAGCTGTTGTACATGTTACTTACCTGGATGTTGATTCGTAGATTGCTCTTCACGTTGCCCAGTCTTACCCTGGCGCTCAATTCGTGCGTCTACTTCTTATTTTCCCTTCATGACTATGCACTCATGAGATGTGTCGTAACAGTACATTGGCTGTGCTCAGGCCAAGATTACCGGCGGTGGTAGCGCTAACCCACCGAAGATCTCCCTTCCAGGAGATTACCAGGGCAGCGACCCCGGTATTACTGTCAACATCTACAACAACCTCCAGAGCTACACTGCGTGAGTCGAGATTCGAAGTGTTTTCTTCCATGTTTTACTGAGTACTCACGTCTTCATCTAGCCCCGGTGGTCCCGTCTGGTCTGGGTAAATGCATCCATTCCTGGTTTGATTTACACTATATGGTCAAGATTGGTCAGGGATATACCACTTGATTCTTTTCAGGGGTCGATACCACTAGGCAAAAACTGTTTTGTATACATAGTTTCGAGGAAATCGCTTTTCATCAATAGCATGATTCAACCTCCATAAAGTCTCTTGGCAAGTATGCATTTGAGAGGTGTCATGCAAGTGATACGAAAGGAACATCTACTGGGTCGTTTCTAGTTCACTGTATGTGCAGCGTAATCTATACTACAAAAATGCTCGGGGGGAGTCGAACAACCGGATTGGTGGAGACATGGAAGGATTCCGATTCGCTGTTGCGTGATTTACGGCCTCTGATAGGTTGCACGGTCACGGCGATAATAGGCCGTCGCTTGCTCCGTGTCACGAACTTTGCGTAGTCTGGGCCCTAACGCCTAAGTGCGCTCTGGAGTCAGGTCCGGATTACTGCCCTTTATGGCAATGATCCCGAACTGTACGCCTCAGGCTACCGGGGGAGTCGGAGTCTGACACGGTAGTCGTGGGTCAGACAATGTGGTTTCATTTGGATCCACCCTATGAATGAGTCCGCTATCTGTAGTGTACTTGGTAGTACTACGTAACCTGTGTCTACTGGGGGAGTCGGAGTCCTGGGGGAGTCGGAGTCGTAACGTGGTCGGGGAATTGACTCGGAGCAGGCGACCAGATTGAAGTGTTGCAGTTCGACATCATACAGATGAATATAGATTTATGAACCACCGAAGACCACCACTACCGTGACGAAGGCACGGGTTTCGGCTAGTGTGTCAAACAAGGTCGTTGTTTGTGTGGACCGTCAACTTCCTTGAACTGGGCCGCACCTCCACTGGCAATACTTATGCACCAGATAACATTTGGATATGAGTGTAGTCAGAGACCTTGTTCTCTTGCGACTCGACAACCTTCAGATAAATAGATACACCGCAAGCGATGAAGTCGCGCGAGCATGCTTTAGCGTCTATCTAATCGCAGACGCCGAACAATTTCTTCGTATGGTAATTCTTGTCCCTAACCTCCACCATCGTCCTGCGCGAAGGAATACAAGGTACCTCAGGTTCGGAGACCAAATCTCGGCCATCACGTATCGTCGCCTTGGATACGAGAGGGCACCTGTAGTCATGAAGCACTGAAGCCAGCCTTTATCTTTATCGATCTCTGAGCTTCATCGTCGATCTGCCTTGTACAGGTAACAGTGACCTGTGAGTGCTCACTCCTGGTACTGCCAGAGACTCACTAGCATAGCCTTGTAACTATGGTTACATTGTCGTACGCCACATATACAATGACGGAGGTGTATATCGCCTCCAAAACCGGCTTGCTCTACGCTGGCTGGCTCAGTATATGACTCCTCCAGCGATATGGGATCTATCTCCGTCTCCCCCGTCTCACGGCCAGCTATCCTGCCATATTGAGCAATGTCCCTGGCACGCGGCTGGGGACGTCGACTTGATTATCTCCATCCAACGTATCTCGTCGCTGTGTCCCTTGTTGCAGCTTTGTTTAACTGGCGAGCTGTGAATACGAAGTCACCCGAGGAATACGTCGTCGAAGCCTGGTGGACGAGTACTTTGGATCCGGTCGCGAGGACGCAGAAGGTAAGTAATAAGTGGTTTAGGCCGGTTTTTCATCCGCCTGCGTATCGGTGAGCACTCACTTCAACCTGATCCAAGTAATAGTGCGTTCTGAATTCGGTATTGGGCGTTGTGCAGATGCGTTCGTGTCAAGTTGTTCTCCGGGGACATATCACGGATGATGGATGACGTCTGCTTGTTCTCCGACTTCTATCTCGACGAAGGCGGGAATCTCAATCTGAACTTGGTCAGGAAGACGTGGAATCTTGATCGTATACAGGCAAGTGTTCATCCATTGAATCTCCGAGAATTGAGTAGTAGAGGTCTAATGCTCTCTTCAGGCAGTGGTGTACTCTCCTGAGAAAGGACTCAAACTGTTCATGCTGGATAGCATGGATGTGATGTCTGCTCGGCATGTAGATGCACTCAAAGGCCGTGATGGGTGTATTCGCATTATCGGTGGGTCTATGAGGATATTACGTTGTCTCTAGATCTGTTTTTGACTATGCTGTTTTATGCAGAGGTCCCATCGCAATCCAACATCAAGCTTCGTGGCCATCGCACACGGCTGGCTGGGTTACTACCACGTATGCCGCCGGTGTGGCACACCTGGATTGTGTTCGTCTTCCTGGTGTTCATCTGGCTTGTTTACTTCTGCTATTATGGCCCATGGCAAACAGTTGTCTTCCAAGGTTCTTCACGTGAGCTCTCCCTATATATATTCTCCCACGCGGCTGCCGTGGAAATCACTTTGACACCATCGTTCTCCAGATCTTCTTACCGTCCACTGGCTGCTTGCTACCTAGTCCTTGATTATTTACCACTTGCTTCCTTCAGTTTTTGATCATGCCCATGATACGCCTCTCAGTGCTCGTCACATAATCCATGCCTTATGCTTTCTCTCCTACCTTCTTATCTTATGATATTACTATGTACTACTTACTTTCTCTGGATACATCTGCCGCGTCCTGAACCAAACCTATGGCGATCAGACCCTACCGCGACTCAGCGCTCTCAAGATATCATCACGTGGGCGTGTGTGGGGTATCGGTCCGACAAATGTTTTAGCGGGGTAGGGCGGGTTTCACAACGTCCTCGAACTCAACTCCGTCGTCGCGGACACCCTCGTCATCGACGGTTGTCGGCATTGATGCAATCCACCAGTGAAATCTGCCATTCGCTGCTGTTCTACATCACACGTTTTGACGCTAAGAGGTTGAACAGTATTGCACCACGTGCATCGCTGCCAGTGGTCTTGCTATCTCGGCCAATGCCGAGCAGCCGACAGCGAGACAAGACTGCATATATCTCCTCAGACCACGACCACCACCTACGACANACCAAAACAACGCCAAAAGACACGACGGAGTCGAGGACGCGCGTATATGACACCGGAGTGGTCTACGATACCCTAAGTAATACTTTCAGTGCGTCCAACTTATGTCCTTACAGAAACTGATCTAAACACGTACAACACAGTTCACTCCTTAATTTTCCTCGCGCTCCTTCTCTGCCATGCCTCCCCGTAAGGATGCACCATCTCTGAATACACTCAGTCCCCCGGAAACAGGCTTGCCATCCGGTTCACGTTCCCCAGGGTCGAGCACCAGTAGCTTCCCTCGTTCCGCGTCTCCATCAACCGGCTTCACGCAGTTCTTTACGAAACCCACGAAATGGTTCGCAAGATCAAACTCCAGTGGTTCAATCCCTGGTCGCGCCTCAATAAGCTCGAACGAGCCACGTTCTAGCTCGAGTTCATCGAGAAAACCAAAGATCTCTCACCCCACAGATCCCCGACCCATTCTCGACCAGCTGCGTCCAGAACCTGTAACAGGCAGCATTCCCACTGCCAGCAGGTACGTTTAAAGCTTGTTCGACGTTTCCCTCTTGTTCTTTCATAATAACGAATGGCACCTGACAGGTCTGTACTGGACCTTTCGCTCGCTCGCACCGTAACGGCGTTCGACCACTCCCCCGCTTCCACCGGCCATCGTAACCCGGCTTCTCCAGTACGCTCTCCTTCTCGTGGGCTGGGTGATCTCAGGAACCTTCGAAAGCCTTGGTCAAAGTCTGCAGATGATCTCGGAAAACTCTCTTCAGCCCCCACCTTGAGTCGCTTAGATACCTCCTTCCAAAACAAGGTTCAAGATTACAGAGGCAATACCATCCTTACCGGCTCAACCCCAACATCCCATTCTCCTCAAAGCTCGATCTCCTACCCGTTTCCGTCTATCACCACGACAAATGCTGAGACAGAAACTCCATCTTCTTCTCCCCCTCAACATACTGGCATACTCACCGGAGGCACCTCGCCCGGCGGCACAAGCACACCACCCTTGACTCCCAGCGGGCATATCCATTCTCGGTCTCATTCTTTCACCCCGCGCCTGCCCTCGAAGCTCTCGTCTCCCAAACTTGGACTTGTGCAGCCCAGTCCCAAGCGGAAAGGTTCTGCTCCTTCCCCCTCCGATACCGAGCCGACCAAAGAGGCAAAGCCCACTACAGGTAGCATTGGGTCTGGACCCGGACCCAGAGCTGGATTTCCCTTCGGTTTTACATCCGGCGGCAGTGGGTCTAAAGCAACGTCACCGCTGAGCTCAGATATACCGAGCCCTCTCGACAAACCTGGCGCATCTTCCAAGCTTCTTGCTCCTCCTATCATCGTGGAGCCTAGTGAAAATGATGAAACAAAGAACGAGAAACGTACCTCGCAGCTTATCTACCACTCAGGTTTTGTCAATCGTTTCTCCGACTTCTCACCTGCGACCTTGAACGCGCGTGCCACGCAAGCGTACCTACCAGGTGGGATGATGTTTTCCAAGGGCTGGAAGCCGTTCAAGCTGGTCCTGAAAGGATCCAAGTTGTACTTCTACAAGCCGCCTAGTGATCGTAGTGCGGCTGTGAAAGATCTTTTCCCGACTGAACTAGTAGTCGTCCTCGAAGAAGAAGGGGTAGCGGACGAAGTTCCAGAGCAGAAGGAAGAACCGACGTTTGGCACGCCTCGGACTACGAAAGGCAAAGAAAGAGAGGAAGGCCGTCGTAAGCGTACCTTTTGGGGCTCTACGACACACCCTGCTTTGGTTACGAGCGCGCGTGGCGTGGAGAGTGGTTCGTTCGAGGCTCTGATTCACGAAGCGGTCTTCGGGACTACCTTCACGGAGTCCGAAGGGACCGCAGAGGTATCTTCACCTCAGTGGCAAGCCTTCGCGTTGGCTGTCGAGTTCGCCCTTCCGTCTGCCATTGGTCAAGTACAGTT
>JAXQGX010000788.1:0-11182 GCA_037040455.1 Irpex sp. P115-07
TTCCCTCTCCTCTCCGCCGAAGTCGAGAAAGTCTTGACCACCCTACCCACAGGATCATTCACACCGGCGCCCTCAGGCCTCATCCTCCACAGTCTCCACGAAGGCCAGACCTTCCCCATCACCAAACTCCCCTCTTCCCCTGACGAAGAACAACCCATTCTGCACGTCATCCACACCCCTGGCCACACCGCGGACTCCCTCTGTCTCTACCTCCCCGACGATCGTGCCCTCTTCACCGCCGACACCGTCCTAGGATGGGGATCCTCCGTCTTCGAAGATCTATACACGTATATGTCCTCCCTCCGCCAACTCATCGAGTTCAAGACTGCACCGGACGGCACACAACGGTATACTACCATCTACCCTGGCCACGGGCCTACCGCTTCACATGAACAAGTTGACACGTACCTAAGTCATCGGGTGGAGAGGGAGAATCAGGTGCTACAGGCGATAAGCTTCGCACTTCCCAAGGAGAAGACCTCGAATGTTGAAAGCGAGGAAGCGGAAGAGTCAGATGGGTCGGATGAGGACGAGGGCGCGTTAACGACTTGGGATATCATGAAGAGCATCTACGCTGAGAAGTACCCAGAGTCACTGTGGGAGCCTGCGGCCCACGGCGTTGATCTGCACCTGCAGAAGCTGGCTGTAGACGGCAAGGTCGAGAAGCTCGGCGGGGGCGGGTTCCAGACGAAGTGGCGATTCATAGCATAAGCAGCTTGGAGGATTTGAGTATACGAGGTCGGTATAAATACGGATGGGTATGACTGTGTAGTAACTTAACATGCAGGAGTGCAATAAGTAAATGTAACAATAACGGCGACACCCAAACATCTACAGCGCATCGAAGTTGATATGATGCGAAGCCTTCCTCCTCTCCAGTTCGTCCGCTCTCTGCAACACAGTCAGCACAAACCAACACAATATCACAATATCACAACATCAAAACCAACACGCACCTTCTCATTCAAATGCAACACAAACACCGTAACAGCAAGCACGATCGTCGTCGCCACCATCGTCAACGTCACCCACGGTATCCACTCCCCGGGCCTCAAATACAGCTCCTTCCTCCACATCCCCCCGTCCTCGATGGGCGGTATGATCACCACCTTCGAGTTCGGGATGACTCCTTCCATGTTGATGAAGTGCTCGGGTGTGTGCTTGGTAGATCCGACGAAGAGGTTTTCGATGTAGTTGTTTGTGCGACCGAGGCCGAAGTAGGAGTAGGGTGTGAGAAGGGATTGGTAGCTTGTTTGTGGGAGTTGGCCGACTGAGAGAACAGTGTGTGAGTTTGAATGAGGGCAAAAGGCGGGAGGGAAGGCTTACCTGCTGCAGCTGAACGTCGACCGCTGGTGTCTAGGACGGTGTACTTGTATGTTGCCCCCGAATAGCTAACGCCAAATGGCTAACAACAAATATTATGCCCATAGTTCGATGCAAGACTGATGTTTTTACTTACATGATACTTTCCACTTCCGTTAGGGTATGTGCACAGGCCACTTCCACATGCACCGTTTAGCACTTTGTAAATAGAAGTCAGCCGCTTTATTTCAAGTGAAAATGGTGAGATCGTACCGATTGCTTTCAGGAAGAACGCATCATAATAGAAGTTGTTCTGTACGAAGAGCATATTCCCTTCTCCCTGACTACCTGTCCGCTGCACCATAACGTCCAAACTTCCCTATACAGCCACAGCTGACCGTTAGTCACCCAACATCACAGAAACTATAACAATGCCTCTGAAACACTCACATCTTCATCCATATCCAAAAACGCAACCCCCACCGCATCCTTCACCTCACTCAACACCTCCGCGCCCTTCTGCAATACACTCCATCCTCTCCTCCCATTACCAGCACACCCCGGCACACTCTTCCCATGTTTCACACCATGACATTCAACCGAATACGCCAATCGAGGCGTACGGTCACTCCTGCCTGTCGTCCCAGAGGCGACGATAGCGAGGATGTCGGGGAAGCCATCTTGGTTTACGTCGCCCAGTTTGATGGGGATGGGTACGGAGGGGGATTGAGTGGTGTCTAGGACGAGGAGGAAGGACGCAGAGTTGGAGTTGGAGGATGAAGAGGGGTAGAGTGTGGTCACGGGGATCCGGACGAAGTCCTATTGGTGAGGGACATAAGATAAGATTGAGAATATCGACATCAATATAAGTGCGGCAATCATAGTATTGGTGACGTACCGGGTTATCGTCTCTCACAGAGAGGTCGAAGCGGAAGTCTGGGTCGCCTGTGCAGAGCCCTTCAGGCGACCTGCACACTCGCTTACCATTCTGTGAACTTGAACTCCCGGGCGAGCACAGAGGAAGTTGCTTATTGTAAGCAATATTGATTGCACAGCCTGTGCCAATACCTGTCGACTTCGAGACGGAGTCGCAGGTGACAAACAGCATGTCGATCGTTCCGTCTCGGTCTGTTCTCCTTAGTAGGAATTACAGGTGGGAGAGCTCAAGCACACTCACCGATGTCGGCGAAAGAAACTGACTGGAAGCCGGCTGGAAAGCGGCCGGTCATAGCAAGCTCAAAGCCGTCGTCCTTATTGTTGGTCCATATTTGATAGTAGTGGTCCCTGCCATTGTCTTCATCGCATACAAGGAAGAGGTCTATGTAGTAGTGAGTCAAAAGGACCGCATTCGAAGCAGAGAGGTGGTTTACCAGCAAGACAGTCGCCGTTCAAGTCAACAGCCGCATTACTATGAGGGTTCGAAAGCTTGCACTGTGCACCGTTCAGCTTTGGCTCCGTTCTAGAAGAAAGGAATCCATTCAATTCATGCTCAGGTAAATACACATATATTCTTACTACGCACATTTCGAAGATATCTGACTGCTCGGCTGAAGCGTTCCAGATATTACTCCAGACCTTGAATGGTCCACTAGATGACGTCGATGGTATCGAGCCGAAGAGGTCTATCTTTAAGTCGCCGTTCGTATCCAGCGGTATTGGCTGCGATAGTGTTGAGGCCGGTGCAGATACAGGGTTCAAGTCTATAGAACAGCTTAGGGTGCATTATCAGGGATTCATAGTGAAACGCACTAAATCCTCCTTCAGGAAGGCCTGCATACATCGACAAAGCCAGCTGACTTGATATACGGTCCTGGCTCATGACGAGAATGTCCAGCTTTCCGTCTTGCGTGAAGTCGCCGGGGACGACATTGTACACCTTTTGCGGATGTCGGAAAGATGTACCCTTGTCAAAGGTATAGCGTTCTGCCGTTCATGAGCAAAGTACGCCTTCTCTCCTTCGTACTCGGAGTGCGTACCGTGATTCCATAGGTAGATCGTTAACGTCTGCTGGTCCTTGTTCACTGCCAAGAGATCCAAACTGCAATGAATGTTAAGTCTTATGAAGCATATCCACTGCAGTTGCACGCACAATTGGTCTCCATTAAAGTCCCCATACGCAATTACCCTGTCACTGCCATCGACACCCATGGACCCTGCCTTAAGCAGGGAGTTGCCGCTGAACCGTTTTGGAGGAAAGGGCCATATCGCATTCGCTGGAAGCGCAAGAGAACAAGCTAGCAAAAGACCTAATGGCAGCATAGAGTCATGCGTACGCCTGCGTTAAGAGCTGCAATCGAGCGACGTTGTTGTGCAGAGTCAAAGTAACGACCCTGCGCAGTGGTGGCGCAGACACCGATTATGGGCGCTATTTTCTATCCTCCCTTGGCTCACGACCTCCACCACCGAAATCAATGTAATCTTTCATGTAAGACCTGCTATACATTTGGCCTGCAATGACCGTGAATGGTGGATCTGTTTCGTGCATCCACGACTGTCTTGATCGATATTCGAGGATATCGGCCGATATTCAAGCACGCTGCGTCACCAATCCTCTCCGCCGTGAAGTCATAGGGAGACTTGACGAACTGTCGACTTTCTACTGACTGTAGGTGAGTGGAATGTAAAATACATCACTCGGCAAACATGTTGACGCTTTCTTATCAGTTTATGGCTTCGGATAGGCTTCGTGACGCACTGCGAACAATGGAAGTGGAGGGTGGAGCATATACCTGAGCCCGTAGAACGCGCTGCTATAAGAAGACTGGGGCTTACTGTCCGCCACTGTAATCTTCCTCTCTTCTCTCCTCACGCGACAGTAATCTCTCCCAAGGCCAACCACAATGTCTGCCACTGGTGGACCCCAGTCTCGAGTGGACACCCAGATGTCGCCGAACACACATCAAGCAGCACGTACCATGACGCCCACCACATATCGCGATAGCTCTGAGACAGGCTTGTCAAGACTTGAGGATGACCGTAGGGGGCTCAATGAGAAGGGTGAGAAAAAGGGGGATAACGCTTATACCAAAGTGTATCCCGAGAATAGCTTTGACGTCTATGGCGATGAAGACAACGCGGACAGTACGTTCAACATGCAGTGGAATGTATATTCTGCTCTAACATATATTCAGTCAAATACAGAACAATGGAATGGTGGAAAGCTGCAGCTCTCATGCTAGCAGAGACAGTCTCTCTTGGGGTGCGTACACATCTCTCTTGTTGCTGTCACTGGTCCCATCCACTTGAAATAGGTACTCTCGCTCCCATCTGCCTTTGCAAGCCTAGGTATGGTCGCAGGAATAATCTTGGTCATTGGTTTGGGTACCATAGCCACAATAACTGGCTACGCCATCGGCTCTTTCAAACTACGCTACCCACACGTGCACAATATGGCCGATGCAGGCGAAATTCTGGCGGGCCCCGTCGGGAGGGAGGTACTTGGTTCGGCGCAAGTGATATTCATGGTATTCTTATGTGCCAGCCATGTATTGACCGGCACTATTGCGTTCGATACAAGTGAGTTGCCATTTGTGCGCTGGAACCTGGATATCAAGTACTAATGAGCTATTAGTCACGGATGGTGCTTCATGTTCAGTGGTTTGGGCAATTGTCTCTGCCCTTATTTGCTTCGTCATGACGCTACCTCGCACACTGAACGGTATAGCATATCTCAGTGTTGCTTCATTTATTTCCATCCTTGGGGCCATCATGATTACCATGATCGGCGTCGGTATTATTGGCCACCAAGGGACCGTTTCGGTCACATCTAATCTCACATTCGCAAAGGGATTCTTGGCCGTAACGGACATAGTTAGTACTTGATTGTCTCTCTAACCGTACTCCAGATACTATTGATGTTGCTTTACAGATCTTCGCATATGCAGGCCACGTCGCCTTCTTCACATTCATCTCTGAGATGAAAAAGCCTCGCGTGCGTTACTGTTTCCCCATTCCCTTCCTCTCCTTCCTATACATTCTTATGTTACTCCATTCAGGACTTTCCCAAGACCCTTTATGCCCTTCAAATTTGCGACACCACAATTTACCTAATCGTGGGCATCGTAGTCTACGCATACACTGGCGACAATGCGACTTCCCCCGCACTAGGCAACACAGGCGTCACTCTGCGCAAGGTCGCCTACGGTATCGCGCTACCGACGATTATGATCGCTGGGGTGATCAATGGGCACGTATGTGCGAAATTGATTTATATTCGCGTGTACGTACACTCGTTGGTCACAACTATATCATTATGTTATGTAGCTAACAGTCACTCCCTCATGTAGATTCCGCCGCGAAGGCCAAACCTCCCGCCACATGACCTCTCACACGCTCCTCGGCTGGGGCGTCTGGGTCGGTTCCTGCGTCGCCATCTGGCTTCTCGCCTTCCTCATAGCAGAAGTAATCCCATTCTTCAACGATCTGCTCGGTGTCATCTCGTCTTTGTTCGCTGCGTGGTTCACGTATGGGATCTCGGGTGTGTTTTGGCTGCACTTGAACCCGAGGAAGGAGAGGTGGACGACGGGGTGGATGAAGGTGAAGACTGTGTTTTGGTGGGGTGTTGTTATGGTATGTGCTTTCGTTTTTCGAGGGAAGGAAATTCATGTGAGATTCTCACATGTTGTTCGTGTCTGTTCACAGATGGGCGCGTTTATCATGGTTGCAGGGTTGTATGCAAGCATCGTCAGCATCATCGACGGTACGTTGGTCATCCAGATTTGACACTCGTAAGTGAAGACTATCACTGACGGGTCGCGGACGTTTCACAGGCTACAAAGACGGCAGTTTCCCCGCGCCATTCAGTTGTGTCAATCGTGCTATGACATGAGTGGAATCCATGAATCCACTATCTCTTTCTCGGGTTGTTCGCCGGAGTATGTACCACGAATTATGTTATAACACTAACCTAATCAGCGGGAGGAAGTGTACTCCCGATTGTATCATAGCTATCTTAGGACACCATCACGAATAATGAAGTTGTCGTGAAACGTTCATATTCCGCTGGCGTTGTGTTTATCCTGAGAAAAGTAGACAGGAAGCACGCCCAGCCAACGAGATAGCATCTGTGAGTACTGAGTATTGAATTGCAAGATGTCATATTGAGGAAGACGAGGTGTACATGTTATTATTAGATCGTTAACGTCTGCTGGTCCTTGTTCAGGGCTCGCAGGTCCAGACTGCGATGTCGTAAGCCTTTAGACACAGAGTCATCTCAATTGACGGCACCATATATACGCGATTATCCTGTCATTGCCATCAATACCTAGAGATCCTGCCTTGCAATAGCAAGGAGTTGCCGCTGAATCGCTTCGGAGGAAAGGGCCATATCGCCTTGGCTGGAAGCACAAGAGAAGAAAGCAGCAAAAGACCTATTGGCAGCATGGAGTCATGCGTGCGTCCTCGCTGAGAATCGCAATCAAGCAACGTTGTTGTGCAGAGTCAAAGTAACGACCCTGCGCAGTGGCGCAGACACCGATTATGGGCGCTATTTTCTATCCTCCCTTGGCTCACGACCTCCACCACCGAGATTAGTATATTCTTTCGTGTAACATCTGCTACATTTAGCTTGCGATTACCGTACAGAACGGTGATTTTGGCTCGTGTAGCGACGACTGGTTTGATCGATATTCACTATTCAAGCTTCAAGTATCGGTTGATATATTAGTATGCTATCGACAGTCCTTCTCCGCCGTGAAGTCATAGCTATAGGAGACTTGACGGACTGTCTACGTTCCAGGTGGGTGAAATGTAAATTATCTCACTCGGCAAACAATCTGACGCTCTGTTATCGTCTCGTTACTCTTGTACCCAAGATTTCAGGCAGCGGCCCAGCGCGGTGGTTTCTTACAGTATCGTTTTGGGACAAGTCCGTGGCAGAAGAGAAACTCCTTTCTCCATCAGCCGTCTCTAGTTCGAAAATGTTAGTCTGGGAACCGGCCTTTTGGACATGACCGAATAGGTAGGAGCCAGCCACGACCTCTCGCAGGGCTGGCTTGCGAGACTGGTTCGAGACCAGCTCTGTTATCAGTTTACGGCTTCGGACAGGCTTCGTGAAGCACTGCGAACAATGGAAGTGGAGGGTAAAGCTGCTATAAGACACGGCTCTCGGTGCCAACGTCAGTCGCTAGCGGACGTCTACCTCAAGCGGACACATATCTCGCCGAACAAGGAGCGCGAACGATGACGAGCACCACGTATCGCATTAGCTCTGAGACAGGCTTGTCAAGGCCCGACAACAACCGCAAAGAGCTCAACGAAAAGGGTGAAAACGAGGATAACAATGCTTACACTAAAACGTACCCCGAGAATAGCTTTGATGTTTATGGTGACGAAGACGACGCGGACAGTACGTGCATACCCACATTGGAGTATATATCTGACACTAAAATTATATACTCAGTCAAATACAGAACGATGGGATGGTGGAAAGCCGTAGTTCTCATGATTGCACATACGGTCTCCCTTGGGGTGGGTGCTCAGCCCTTTCGGTGGTTATTATCCTCTAATCTACTTGATATAGGTCTTCTCCCTTCCATCGGCGTTCGCAAGTCTAGGTATGGTTGCGGGAATCTTCTTGATCATTGGTCTGGGTGCCATAGCCACAATAACTGGCTACGCCATTGGCTCTTTCAAGCTTCGCTATCCACACGTGCATAACATGGCCGATGCAGGCGAAATCCTCGCAGGTCCCGTCGGAAGGGAGGTGCTCGGTTCGGCGCAAGTTATATTCATGGTGTTCCTATGCGCCAGCCATGTCCTGACTGGGACTATTGCATTTGATACGAGTAGGTTGCTATTTGCATACCCGAAGCTGAGCAGTATACTGAAAGATATATCAGTAACGGATGGTGCTTCTTGTTCAGTGGTTTGGGCAGTCGTATCTGTCGTTATCTGCTTGGTCATGACGCTACCTCGCACACTAAACGGCATAGCGAATTTCAGTATTGCTTCATTCATTTCTATCCTCGGGGCCATCATGATCACCATGATCGGCGTCGGTATCATTGGACACCAAGGGACTGTTTCGGTGACGTCAAATCTCACTTTCGCAAAGTGATTCTTGGCCGTGACGGACATAGTCAGTATACTTATCACCTCTCTCATTGTTCTGAAGGTAATATTGAGACTGCTTACAGATCTTCCCGTTTGCAGGCCACATCGGTTTCTTCACATTCATCTCCGAGATGAAACAGCCTCGCGTGCGTCCCTTCCCTTCTCTCTCTTAATTCCCCCCTCTCCCATTCACTCACTCACTCATCTATTTATTTCTGCATATAGGACTTTCCCAAAGCCCTCTACGCTCTGCAAATATGCGACATCACCGTCTACCTCATCGTAGCCATCGTAGTCTACGCATATACAGGCGACAATGCTATTTCCCCCGCACTAGGCAACACAGGTGCCACTCTGCGAAAGGTAGCCTATGGCATCGCGTTACCGACGATTATGATCGCAGGAGTGATCAACGGGCACGTATGTGCAAAGTTGATCTATATTCGCGTGTACGTACCCTCTCTGTCTCTTACCAACTAGAATCATACACCTCGTCACGTCAACTGACAACGCACGAACGTTCCTTCGCAGATTCCGCCGTGAAGGCCAAACCTCCCGCCACATGACCTCCCACACGCTCCTCGGCTGGGGCGTCTGGATCGGTTCCTGCGTCGCCATCTGGCTCCTCGCATTCCTCATCGCAGAAGTCATACCATTCTTTAACGACCTCCTCGGTGTGATCTCGTCCTTGTTCGCTGCGTGGTTTACGTATGGGATCTCCGGTGTGTTTTGGCTGCATTTGAATCCAAGGAAGGAGAGGTGGACGAAGGGGTGGATGAAGGTGAAGACGGTGTTTTGGTGGGGTGTTGTTATGGTATGTGTTTTCGTCGTTCGAGAGAAGGAAACCCGTATGAGATTCTGACGGGGTGTGCGTGTGTGCTTGCAGATGGGCGGGTTCATCATGGTCGCAGGTTTGTATGCAAGCATTGTCAGTATTATCGACGGTACGTTGGTCATCCAGACCTACAGCTCATAAATAAAAAACCGACACTAACGTGTCTCGGACATTCTAACAGGATACAAAGACGGCAGTTTCCCTACGCCATTCAGTTGTGTCAACCGTGCCATGATATGATGGTATCCATGGGTCCTCTATGTCTTTCTCTTGGGTCGTCCGCTGGAATACATACTACTTATGCTAGACCCGGTTCAATTCATCAGAGACTGCACTCATTGTTGTATCATAGCCAGCTGTATGTATCATACTAGTAACACACTTCAACAATCAAAACACCATGAAATAGTGTAGAGTTCCTGGGCATTCATTGCCCACCCATGTCCAAGAGAAGTAGGACACCCAGAGAGAAAAGAATAATATACGTCCGATCGGATGGGGCTGAGGCGGCAGCAGAGGACTGTGGATCAGGCTGGGGGTTAAAGACGCCGGGGTCTGCTTGTACTCGCTGGGCGTTCAGGTTATCATATTCGGCCCACGCATCACCCTCGTTCGTCGTCTATGTGACATGTAAAGAGAGGTCAATTGGAGTTCCGATGAGATTTGGAACGCGAAAACATGGTCTTACTTACATTCAAAAGCCGGACGAACGGTGTGCCTGTGCCGTTCCTAGACCAGTTGCCGTAGTTGAACTGCGTATAAACATTCCTGAGGAAGGTATCGCCTAGAATGCCGTCTAGACGTGTATCGCACAGGACCGTCAAGTTAGCTCCAGGATCGACAAACTCTGTTAAGCGGGCGCTCACCAACCCCAGAGAACGCTACAAGGTCTGCGTCCGCACAGTTAAAGGCAGCCAGACAAATGGGTACACTGCTGTTTGTATCAGTAGCATTGGATACAGCTTGCCGTTTGGGTGGGGCAATGGAGCATTGAGTTACGGTACAATTTGTAACTTGAGCTTGCCCGGGGTAGAAGTTGTCAGGGTAGGGAGGGACGACGACGTCGAGTGGGTGGACGGGGTAGGTTTGGTTGCCAATGACGAAGCTGATATTGACCTTGCCGGTGTCACAGGGGACGGTCCACACCTGATTCTCTAAGTCGAAGACTGCTCCGGGTAGGTCTTGGTATATAGCGTGTACCAGGGACGCGTGAAGTAGTGCTAGAGATGGCGAAGTGTACCGTTTGTTCGAATAGATTTCGACGACTAATAAGCGATGCATAATAAACCACTCACCTTCCGAAGTACCAGAATCCAAAAGCATCAAAAGTTGTCGGGGTTGGAGTCCATCGACACCACTAACAAAGTATGCAGTCAGATCTATAGGCTAGTAAGATACCAACGTACGTTGCACTAGACGTATTATTCACGGTCTCTCCGTTGATGAGAATACTATCGACTGGTATAGCCCAATTCCAGTCGGAAAGCACATACACCATAGGACGGTGAAGGATGTCCTCATACCCAGTAGCGACTTCTCCTAGATACAGTAAAACCGGGTCGTTAGTATGCCGAATGTTCACGTCGTGCAGACATATGCTTCTCACCGATGGTGAGAGTTCCTCCACCCGCTTCTTCGTAGGGGGTACGAGACAGTAGAGTGGTGATGTATTGCAGTTCTGTAGGGTACGCAGTAAATATCTAGACTGTAGTGATTAGTTATGTGATCAAATACAGCGAGCAAGATTGCAACTTGCATGGTCAAGTAGCGTGTAGCCAGTGCTGTCATCCTTCGGTAGCGCATCCAGTATCCAGCTTCCGTTCAACGTGGAGCTATGCGAAGACAATGTGAGATGCAAAGTACTACCAGACAGCATAGACGTGATCTGAACGACCTCGTACCTGCCAAACCCAAGTAACCCAGTCATGTTGATTATCAACGCTGATGAATTGCACGTCTGAACTGCGAATGAGCAGTATGGATATATAAGGT
>JAXQGX010000789.1:0-11571 GCA_037040455.1 Irpex sp. P115-07
ACGGAGGTCGTCAGTACTGATGAGGCACCAAGATTGAGGCGGTCGACGAGGGTGCCACAGTCGCCTGGCAAGACTACTACTACGACTACGACTACGAGGACTACGACGAGGACTACGAGGCAGTCGTCGCCGACCAAGACTACGAGGCGGTGAAGGGTGGTCGGTTGCTCGACGAAAAGACGGCGGTGATCGTGGAGGAGGTGCTTGGATTTGCGCGTCTTGTTTCTTTCTTTCATATATCTCCCCTTTTTCTCTCTCAACTCTCAATCTATCTCTATGTGCTTTGCTATAGCTTGTTTAACTGCTCGTTTCCCTTCACGAATGACTTTACAATTGATTTTACAGTTGCTGACGAATATTACTTGTGTATTATACAGATACTAGGTGGTCTTCGACCACTTATAAACTCCCATTAAGAGTGCTGAGTATCAAGGTTATTCTCTCCAGGTAAGTAGGGGGTTGTGGTCAATGAAGGAGGCCGTGTTCCCCGGGATGATGACTCGGAGCGCTATATACTGCATCATGATGTAGTAACAGGAGTGTGCCTTGGTCCCACATAGCTCTTGCCTCTTCGCCGTCGTCGACATCTCCAGCCGATCCAACACCCCGAGAGCTTCTGCTGCATCCGCACATATCTTGTTCGTGAGTTGTAACGCTGTGCTCAAGAGAGCCGTTCTCAATCTCTTCACCGACAGTAGAATACCACCACACGCAACTCATGGCTACTGGGGCAGACATTCCGCCCGAATTGTTTAGGCGTATCCTCCGCGACGTATGCGAGGACGCTGAACGGTTGCTCGACCTTGACAAGCCAGTGTCGAGCCGTAAAGAAGCCATCAAGAATGTCACAGCGTGCTCGCTCACCTGTGCCTACTGGGCTCACATCTGTCGCAGAGCGCTCTTCTGGGCCGTGTGGATCAAGAATTACGAGGACATGTGCGCCTTTGCGGTGTTGGTCGCAAACACGCCGGCGAAGTTCACGCCGATCTCAAAGCATGTTGGGTATGCTACTGTCGTGCAGCGTGTAGGAGATCGGCCGTGGCTTCACCTCGTTCGAATGCAGCCTTCCTTATTCCGATTCTTTCGCTTCAACATCATTTTTCATATCGAGGACGCTCCTAAGGACACCAGTACTAGTTCACAACGCTCGATGTCCCGACGTCTCTTTGCTTGCCTCCCTCGGACCCCTCCTTCTTCGTGTTTGCAGTGTACGACGCTAACAATCGACAAGCCCCATTTTGTAACTCCTCACGACCTCACGGCCGTTCTCCAGAATTTCAGCCAACCTTCTTCACTTGTGTTGACTAATGTCACATGGGATGGGCAGACACATCTCGAGAATGATTTACTCACAAGGGGTCAGTTGGCCATTATTGCCCCTGGTTACAATGTAAGTGTACTTGTACACAGTTCAGAGCATATCGCAGAAACGGCATGGCTCGGTTTCGCTACTACTCTTCACGGTCATTCCACCGGGCAAGGATCGTCGACTTTGGGGAACAATGGGAACAAGCATCAACTGACGTTGCAAGTCCTTCCATCAGCTCAGCGCCCTATCTTGGAGATCTGCAATTCTCTGTGCGAAGGACACAAAGCACCACGTCTTGAATTCTATCATTACACTGGGGCTACCTCTTTCATTCCACTCAAGAATAGTCTGGCATGTGAGTAGCCTGTCGGTTCTCTCGAAAATCCCACAGTAACCTGACATACTGTAAGACCAATACTATTTGTGCAGCATGGGCATCCGAGAACACGAGCCCGCCAATAGTAAGATCTCTTGTATATCACGGCTTTGGTTCTATGGCGCGCAAATGGAAACACGGTACCGGTTGGCTATAGCAGGCTCAGAAATCCCATCGTCATCATCGACCACATCTCTCTACTCTGTGCACATATCAAGCTTTCTGCTAGGGGATCCTGTTGGCCCGCGACAAGCCGCTCATCCAACCGACCGTGTAGCCTATCCCAGTGAAAAGATCGTAGAGCTATGTGCGGAACAAACGGGATTTCTCCGATTGCAGCTGCGCTTCGAAAACTACGACGATATCGTCAAGTTTATAGAAACTCAGCGTACCTCACTGGAGAAGCTTGATGTTCGTGGTGCTTTGTTTTACTGCACAGAAGGATGGCTGCTTCGTGCAGCCGACTTTGAAACATTGAAAGACCTAGGAGGTACGCCCGTGTGACTTTCTCCTTAGTGAAATTCAGCCCACTTGAACTTTTGTTGCAGATGCTCGTCAACATGATTATATCTATACGGATCGCTAGTAGTGGTCCTCAACCGTCTACTCTATGCAAGGATAGTGATACCTTGTAGATCTCTGGTGTATAAGTAGATACTAGTGCTCGTTCCGAGTCCTATGATACTTCTGTGGTCGTACTTTCCTGTAAACGCCGTTTAACGGTGGTCCGCCTACAACTGACATAACAGATCAGCTCAGAACCCTAGCGAAGTCCGTTACCGATATCCAACGATGGTCTGTCGAATGCTCAAATAGACTGGACTTGACGTTCAGAGGTCAAATTACCTAAGACCCGAAGATCTATTTCCACATTCAGTTTGGATCATCTAGGACGTGGTAGGTGCCGGAAACTCCTATGAATGCGAGCGATCGAGAGGACGAGGAGGGCGTCGAGCCATCAAGTCGTCATCCTTACAACCGTGTCAAGACGGAAGTCTAGTATTCAATCAGAGTGCGTGCAAGTACATTCTTTATCGAGGTACAGAATCCCTCTGTCCGCGAACTCTTTCATCTCCCTAGATATTATATCCTGGTAATACGTCTCATCGTTTCCAGACCAATTGTTGAACATCGTGTCGGATGAAAAGTAGATAGAGATAGACTGGATGGCCTCGAACCGACGGCACGCAGCACGAATTCCGTCCCAGGACACCGCTCCACGGTCCAGGACAAACAAGACGGTGAATGTCAGATGAACAATCGTCGGCGGGAGGCTCATTAGGATCATAGAAAGAACGGTCATGCATGTCTGCGCGTCCTGTTTATCGTGACAGTTGTCGCAAGGATAGCCGAGAATACTAAAGGCGTGAAGGCATGTAAACTTCGTTAACGTAGCAGTAAGAGCGGAAAACGTCCCGTCATATGCTGAGGAAAACGAGAATAGTAAGTCATGTGTACTCTCGTTAGGAAGTATAACGAACGTACGAAGGTGCGGCAAGGACGCGTATCTGGATGGTGGATCTACCCCGATAAACAGTTTGAGGTCCCGAATATTTGACGGCAGGTGACGGAGGATGATAGTACTGGTGACCACCCCATGCAGTCGATACGTGCGAAGGGAGACCGAGCGCAGGTTCGCTGAGGCCGCGATCATGTCGGTGAATTGCTTCCTGTTCCAAAAGCCAGTTCTTGTGTCGACATTGAAAGTCATTCTCTCCATCGCTGGGTATGGTGCGCCGCTTGTAACATCGTCTTCTTCTATGTCTGGAAGAAGCACGTCGTTTGCCACATCATCTTCCTCCTCCTCGTTCTCTTCATCTGCCTCTGGAGTAAGCGCATCCATGGATTCCCACCCACGGTTGAAGTAGCTCGCATTTAAGTGATTCACTGAGGCAAACGTTCGTAGCAGCACGTAGAACCCCTGGTGCGCCTCTATCCCGGAGAACGCGAGGGCAGCGAGTTTCAGCTCCTGAAGTGAAACCTTTGTGCAGAGAGGAAGCGGGAGGGAGCTCTCGGGTTTCAGCTCCAGAAGTACATGAGCCAGTGACAATGTTTCCAACCGTTCCAACAAGGATACGGTTCTCCACAAGAGAGCCATATCGACGACATAGTAAGCAGGCGCAGCTGCACCAATCTTCGAGATGGACAGGGATCTCACGTACCAGCAGATATGTGGCTTATCAGCGAGGAATGCGTAGAATCGATCGAGAGAAAAGTCGGGAGGCTCCCGCTTGCCAAGCTTGAGCGGGTTTCGCAGCTTGATGGAGCGAAAGATGAACGGTTGGGCCAGGAGCTGCCATGCGCGACACACGCGCGAGCATGCAAAAAGATCGCGCCACTTGGTACGAGAAGTGACCGTGATCAAGTGCAGGATATCGTGAACCAAGTCATCGGGCAAGTGGGGAACAGTCGTGTTCGACTCAGTGAGACTTGAAGCTTGAAGGAGTATGCCACCGCCTTTCAATTTTCAGCCTTATAGCCAAACCAGTAGCTATTCACTCACCCACCATAAGGCTATCTCTTCAACAATCGGTATTTTGTTGTCCGATGAGTGCGCAGAGTAAGTTTAACTCAGGCTGAAGGCGGCAATATTACTTAGAGGGCAGCGATAATGGCACAGATCTCCCGATCAGTCTGAGTTCAGACGATGATCGTCACAGTCTCCCCATCATTGGACAGGCTCCTACCCAGCACTCCCTGGCGTCGTCCAATCTCACCAAACGTAGGTTATTCTTTGTCTCAGTAGAATTACCGCTTGCCGTATGGCCACCGGAAATGACCGTGAATATTTATGATCCGACTGATGGGACCACTATGGTATTACATCTCCGACTAATATGAAACTCAGATTTAAACTAAGCACATTAAGGACGACGCCATGGACGACGCCAGGGAGTGCTGGGTAGGAGCCTGATCATTGGATCGATATCTTGCCTCTCGCCTTCATCTCAAGTCGAGCCAGCACTCGACACTTTTCACGAAAGCCTCTGGTGCATCAGCATATATCTTTCTGGTGAGTTATGGCATAATACATGCTGCACTTAAGAAAGTCGCTCTCAATCGATTGACCGACAGCACCATCACACACAGCTCATGGCTACTGGGGCCGACATACCACCCGAGCTGTTCAGACGCATCCTCTTTGATGTATGCGAGGATGCTGCATGGTTGCTCGACCTCAGCCAGACAGTGCCAAATCGGAAAGAGGCCATCAAGAATGTCACGGCGTGTTCGCTCACCTGTGTCTATTGGGCTCACATCTGCCGCGAGAAGCTCTTCTGGCGAGTGTGGATCAAGAGCTACGAGGACATGTGTGCATTTGTTTCGTTGGCGCCAAACACGCCGACGAGATTCGCGCCAATTTCAGAGTATGTCTGGCAGGCGACTCTGGCGCAGCGTGTAGGAGATCGGCCATGGCTTCATCTGGTTCAGATGCAGCCATCGTTATTTGTAGTATTTCAATCCTGGCGGCGGGGAGTGCATCCGGTCCGAGCCAGCATCCATTTTCATATCGAGGACTATCCCAACAATGTTACCAATCCACAACGTTCGATCTCTCGACGTCTCTTTGCTTCCCTCCCTCGAGCCCTTCCCTGGTCATGTTTGCAGTGCGACTCTCTAAGAATTGACAAACCATGTTTCGTGACTCCCACCGACCTCACATTCCTCCTCCATAAGTTCCGCCATCACGATTCACTCAAGTTGACTGGCGTCACATGGGATGCGCAGACATGCCAGTGTCTCGAGAGTGATCTTCTCATAAGCGATCCGCTGGACATATCTTTCCGTCATTTCCGTGTGGAAGTACACAGCTCAGAGTACACCGCAGAAACAGCCTGGCTCGCTGTCACTGCCGTTTTGCGTCGCTTTTCCAGGCAAAACTTATCTATGTCCCCCAAAACAACGCTGCGCGTCCTTCCATCAACTCAACGAGCTATCTTGGATATTTGCAAGTCTTTTTGCCTAGAGCCCATAGTGTCATGCCTGAAACTTAAAGCTGACACGGATGTGAGTCCTTGGTCCATTGACATACCACACAAGGACACCCGAGCTTGTGAGTCTCACATCCGTTCATCCGAATGGCTCACAATAACTTGATTTTCGTGAGATATGTACAATATATGCGACGTTGAAATACGAAAAAATGGGCCTATCATTGATGGGATCCTTCATGGATTGGATCTTTCGTTCTATGACACGCGAGCGATGATCCCGGACGCTAATGGTAGCGATTCCATAGTGACCGACTCCATCTCTGTACTCTGCGCACACATCGAACCTACCGAGGAGTTCTCTACAGCGGGCCGCTCATTCAATGTGTCAGTACTCCCCGATCATGCACTCGATCCCTGGGCAGAAGTAGCTAGACTATGTGCTGCACAAACAGAGTTCATTCGACTGCAACTGCAGTTCGGAAGTCACGGTCGTCTCTTCCAATTTATGGAGGCTCACCGTGCAGCACTGGGCAAGCTTAACGATCGTATCACTCTGTTTTACTACACCAAAGATTGGAAACTTCGTGCAGCCGACTTTGAAACATTAGCCGACCTGGGAGGTACGCCCGTGTTACTTTAGTCTTGGTAGTGTCTACGGCTCAACGGAACACTCGCTGCAGATGCCCGTGAACACGGTTATATCATTCGACCCAAACCTATTCCTGTTATTCCGATTTTAGATTACTAAAAGGTCAGTGATATCTAGTGAACTCCGGATGCATCAGCAGGCACTGAATATCTTGTTTTCCTCGCACATCATGTTCATACCCACATTCAAACATCGAAATCAATTCAGAACCTCCACCAAGGCGTGTTATCAACGTCCACCGATGATCAACCTATAACCGTGCAGCCTACAGTCCGCTCTCTTCCACGCTTGACGTGTCCGTACTCCGTTGTTGTTAGCTCGTCTTCCCAGCATGGATTGCACGGATTCCAATCATTTTATCATTCGTTGTTCAGCTACTCAAGATCCCTATCCCATTTTACTGGTATTCCGTTCCACTCTCTGCTGCCTCCTTCTCAAAGCGGAAACTTCTTGAAAGAGCTCTCAGACTGTGATGTCTGGTTCGAGACTACCGCCTCATGACATGTAGTAGCACATCTTTCAGGGTGGGAATAATCGATATCGCACTCGCCACTTTGCCGTATGTTACGCGACGCGAGAAAAGTAGCAGACTGAGTTCGCTCCGAGATGGAGACCTCACGCTGTATAGATTACAGTCACGTGGTCGCGTCTCAGCGCTCCTTGCCTTGTTTCGAGTTCAGCTAGGTTCAGCTGTCTGTCCACACCTGTCACCTGCACCGAACCGAGAATGACGACAACCCGACTACATGGCCCGCATGATAGACCAGCGATGTATGCAGAGCGCTGAACTTCAAGTAAGAGTCGTGGAGCCTCACAGCGGTCCTTCGCGAACCTAGGACTGTCAACACCGGCAAACGAAAGGTGGTGGCATTACGTACGCCCATCCAGAGTCGCACGTCAGGTAAGTGCTAGCCATTCCACATTTTCTATAGCTCATCTTTGCATATTTCATTGTATTAGCACATCGCCGGAAGAATGGAAATGGTTTACGCACACGGTGCACCGAACTTGAAGAAAACTCGCCATGACCCTTGTCGTCATCCTCCTTCGCTGCTATCGTGAAGGCCCTCACATGATCATCGGAGAGTACGTAGACTGGTACGTGTTGGAGATGGTCGTGGTGAATCATGTGAAGGCGGCCGCGCAGACCGGTGGTATTGCTACGACGGACCATTACGGACGTGGGGGGAATAAACCGAGGTCTGACAGTGCGATTATGTTGCAGAAGGCGAAGATTCCGGGGAAGTGAAGCATGCGGATGATTATCAGCTTGAGGAGGTATCCTAGAAGGAGAATTATATCAGTGAGTACCTGCCATGTGTCTGTAAGCTCGCTCCAATTATCTCTATTCCTTAGATATCGTCCTCGAATGGGTACCCAGCGGCGATCTGCTCGAGTCCATCCTTCGAAGGAACGGTCTCATTATGTGGTCAATATATAGTACGCGCGACGTTACTTACCAACATTAGAAACTCAATGTACCAAGCTTCGTGTTAGTTCACTTACTCTAGTTTTGTCGCTGTTTAATCAATCGTAGCTAATAACTCACTACTATTGTAGACGATGTGGGACAAACTCAGCTCACTCACTCCCGAAGTTTTCTCGCAAGAAGGAGAGGAAGGACCAATCTGTCATCGATGCTGGGGTGCCAGCGCCATCGTAAGTCGTCTTTGCGTGCATTTTGATCAGCTGTGAGACTCAGATGTACTGGTCAGGGTGACGAGCTCAAGCTCGTTCATCAAGCCCAGCTACACTACCGATGCCAAGGTGAAGATCCTCGGGTGTAAACAGAATGCGAACCCCTGGTCATTATGGACGTGAGCGAAGAATGTATGAATACATGCACTTTCTTTGTGAGGCTGCTCGCTGACAAGTACAATTGCTCTTCTAGGCCTCCACTTCGTCCACCGCCTCCTCGAACAAAAACCCGAAGACCGCATGACCCTCACCGACCCCCTCAAACACGAGCGGTTGGCCTAATACCGCCCTGCCCACCTTTCCATAACGTCAGGACCAGGTCCGTACCACTGCACTCAACATCCGTGACGTCTCCATGCGCGACTCGCCACCATAGGGTACGGTAAATATGGACGCACCTCCTTCTTCGATGGGTAACACCAATAGCGATACCAGGCACCTTCCCCATCAGCCCGCATCCTATTCAGCGGCGTGGGAAGGTGCGGGATGATGCGAACGAGAAGGGCGAAAAGTTGGTGGAATCTACGCCAGATGTGAATGAGTATGCGAGAGCGGAGCAGGGTAGGGAGGAGGAACTGTAAAACTGACACAGCAGAGGCCCCTCGAAGCGAAGACCTTATGATGAGAAGACACCTTTGCGTTTGCCCTCAGCTAGGGCTACTCAGGCGGCTCGAAAGGGAAGGGGAGTAGATGGGAGCATGATGGAAGTACCGGAGATCGCTGTGAATGCGTGAATGGGCCAAGGAGGAGCAAGCGTGGGCTGTGAACGCGGTAAGAATTGTCATCATCAGGGCTATGTCGAAACAGAGGACGCACGCTGATACTGATCGGTCATCAAGCTTCGAGATTGAGTCTGTCTACGAGGGTGTCACTGCCACCTGTTAAGAGTACGAGTACGAGGAAGACTAAGATGAGAACTACGTGGAATACGAGGACCACGAGGCAATCGCCAACTAAGACTACTCACCGGTATACAGGTATGTTGTGTATGTGGAAGGCAGATAAGGAAGGCGCTATAGTGGTGAGTGAACGAGATAGTGCTTCCTGAGGTGACCGGGAACGGTATATGTACTAGTAGGACGGCTGCGAGCTCCCATCGTTGGGCTTTGCCTTTCGTCTTCATCCCAAGTCAACCCAACATCCGACATATAGCTTGCTCCCCACAAGAGCCTTTATTACACCCGCTCATACCCTTCTTAGTGAGTTAAAACCCAGTTCAATTTTAAAAGCACCGCTCTCAATCGCTTCACCGTCAGTAGACACGCCATTACACCAAGCTATGTCCACCGGAGCCGACATACCGCCTGAGCTGATTCAGCAAATTCTCTTCGACATATGCGAGAATGCTTCTGGGTTGCTCGATCCTTACATGTTCACGACAGTGGCGAATCGGAAAGAAGCCATCAAGAATATCACAGCGTGCTTGCTCACCTGTGTCTATTGGGCTCGCATCTGCCGCGAGAAGCTCTTCCAACGTGCTACGATCAAGAATTACGAGGACATGCGCGCATTTGTGTCGTTGGTGGTAAACACGCCGACGAGGTTCATGCCAATCTCAAAGTATGTCAAATACACGACTCTGGTGCAGCATGTAGGAGATCGGCCGTGGCTTCATCTTCTTCGGATGCAGCCTTCATTATTTCAATTCTGGCGATTGCGACAGCCTGATGTTCACATATATTCTCGTATCGAGGACTCTCCGAACGATGCCACCAGCTTACAAAGTTCAACGTCCCAACGTCTCTTTGCTTCCCTCCCTCGAACTCCTCCCTCATCGTGCTTGCGGTGTGATGATCTAACAATCGACAATCCCCATTTTGTGACTCCTCACGACCTCGTATCTTTCCTCCAGAAGTTCTCCCCATTTGACTACCTCTGTTTGACAAATGTCGCTTGGTCTGCGAAGGCAGATTTCGCGAGTGATCTACTCGCAAGGCATCCGCTGAACATATCTTTCCATAGGTTTAGTGTAGAAGTACACAGTTCAAAGTACACCGCAGAAACGACCTGGCTCGCTCTTACCACCATGCTACGGTACTCCTTCGATCAGCGTGAAGTCAATCTACAAGTACTTCCATCAGCTCGAAGAGCTATCGTCGGCATCTGCAAGTGTCTCTGCCAAGGTCACGAAGCACCGTTTCTTAGATTCTACCGTTACATTGATCCGTGGCTCAATGGTACCTCACGAGTCCGGGACACCCGAGTATGTGAGTAACTCGTGCGTTCATTCCTAATAGTTCACGGTCATCTAATATTTTGCCAGACTGGTGCTGTAACATGGAGATCGAAGAATATGAGCCTACTAATGATAGAGCTCTGAGACTCGGATACGAAATACAGCTCGCATTCTATGGCTCGCAGATGGCGATCCCAGCTACTGATGACGGTAATTCCTTGGCCGTTGACTGTATCTCTGTACTCTGCGTACGTATCAAGGAGAGGGAATACAACGGAACACTCAATCAGTCCTATCCCTGGGCAGAGGTGGCTGGACTATGTGCCGCACAAGAAGGATTCATCCGCATGCAACTGCAGTTCGAAAGCCACGAGTGTCTTGTCGAGTTCATGGAGGCGCAACGTGCAGCGTTGGGCAAGCTTCATGGTCGTATCACTCTGTTCTACTATGCGAAAGATGGGGACTTTCATGCAGCTGACTTTGAAACATTAGCCGACGTAGGAGGTACGCTTGTGTAACTTTGTCCTCAATTACTTTCATTGAAGACTTGTTGCAGATGCCAGCGCCTATGGTTATATTAAAGCGAGGTTATGGTAGCGGTCCTCATAGCGGTCTGTCTCCTCTGTGCAAGGTCAGTGATACCCAGCAAATGTCAGATTACTATGCAGACACTGAACTTCCCGTTCCTAGAATGTTGTGGGAATGCCTGTTACATGCATTGTATCATACAGAAAGACTGCCGAGCTTGAACAATGGTGTACATGTATGGTGGTATACACTAGTACGGCGCGAGACTCTACAAAACTAGTATTAGCTAGATTATGTGTCAAGAAAAGTATACAGGTGGTGTATGATTCGTATACAGGTAGTGGTGACCGCCAAGAAGTTCCAAGAAATGTATATGCTACAGCATTGGTCACGAAGGGTAGTACGAGCAGACGAGGATGTGAACAGATAGTGTGGTGCGTAGTGGCCGCCAAGAAGTTGCAAGATGTATGCTACAGGGTTGGTCGTGGTTCCGAGAATATTGACAGTGGAAGTCAGGAGGAGACGGGAGGTTCAAGACGACGATGAATGTGAGATCGGAAAGACGGGACGGGTCTGAGATTTCAGACGCTGTAGGAGGTTTACCGTGACGGGGGGCCACGACTCTGCACTCGTTTTGGGTTGTCGAGAGCGTTGCGGATGTTCAAGGTGACTTGGAGGAATGCGAAGTACGTTTGGCAGTGCCTTTCAACTTGCACTTCGAAGCGGAGCCTCCAAGTCGCTGGCCGCGGTACGACACAGCCGGGAAAACGCACTCTCCTTTGTGATTGAGACGCATGCACGATCTATCATCCCATCAGTTCGCTCGCCAATCGCCATGCATGATCAACGACAGTGGTAATAGTGAGAGTGGTAAAAGAATGAGAAAGTAGAGGAGGAGAA
>JAXQGX010000790.1:0-11589 GCA_037040455.1 Irpex sp. P115-07
AGCTCCTTGACGGCGCCGAGCAGCTGAGATCGGACCTCAAAGCGATTTGTATACTCGAGGTATGTCCTTGTAATTGCCGGGTTCACGGTAAGTGTCTGTTTATTGCTGTCAAGTTTGCTGGATCCAGGGAGTTGACGAAGGATGCAATCTGCGGGCAAGTGCGCGAATGCGAGAGTGCGAATGTGGGAGTGTTTATCGATGGAGCCGCGGAATCGGTCGCCGAATGAGTGTTCAAACAGCTGTACAACAACGTAGGACAATAAACCAACGTTGGCGACAGTTTCAGCCCACGCATGCGTGGCGGACTTTCCTCCGGATCGAATGTACTGTGTTTCAACTAAACAAGCACAAGTAGCCTAAGCACACAAGAATATATAACAACCATCATGGGAGATACGTACCTCGTCCAAGAAAAATGCCGTCGGGTGCAGCAACTAAGCAGAGACTACCGCGCTTGAGCTCGTCATGGCCCGTCTCGTTATTGCGCCTATCAATCGAGCCGTCGAACAGTGTTGCGACGTGGGGAATTAGATTATACTTGGTGAACACTCGTGTGCGCCGGTCAATCACCTATTTGTTGTATCAGTATACGTACTTCGTGCACACACTAGTGTAAAGTTTAAGAGTCCAGACGTACCGTTCGAGCACGTTGTAAGCCTACAATGGCCGCATTCTCAGTATTCCCTGACCGTTGTTGCCCTGTCCATCGTGAATCACGAGCCAAACCGGAGGTGGGCCCCTTGCTATCGGAGTTGGCAGAGTACTGCTTCATAGTGTCATTCAGCTGCTTGAGAAGCTCACGACGCTTCTGGGTTGGTTGCTCCCGGGCAGGCGTAGGTACACTCTCTAAGGATACTGCATCGTCTTTATTGGCCTTGCGTTTGAACTCAGAGCGAACGGATTTTGCTGCGTAGGTTGTCTCATGGCGCTCGCGTACCTCAACCAATGCGGTGAAATCAGCGACGCCTTGCGCGTATACGGGTCGATCGAATGGTTGAATAGGTTCGTCGTCGAGATTGAGGGATGGTAGATGGGATGCTGCATGCTGGAAGCGATCGATGATCTCGCGGCCCTCACGAAAGTGTTGCCGAACCGTGCTTTCTGGTGTACTTTCTTGGAGCTCATGCCTGTAGTGTAAAGTATTAGTTTGATCCGTCAGGGCTCACAGCATCATGAGCGACGTACATGCGACCTGTTTCATCCATTGTCAGCATAACGGCTGCGTACGCCAGCTGTTCAATGCGGTTGTCTTCCGTCATAGTGCGGCCAGACTCTGATAAACCTCTATCGATCAGGCCTTCGAGTTCGTCCAGTGGCTCTTCGCTCCTGGTGTCGTCTTCATCCGTAGGCTCTGAGACATCACAGGAAAAATCAAAGGGGTCGTCCTGCAGGAGATGCGCGTCCGAGTCTCCATTTCCGGGCCACCATGAAGAAACGCTAGGCAGCACAATGCGAGAGCCAACTGTGGGCTGGAGTACGTTTCGCGCGTTGACTCCGAGCAGGTCCCATAGCGAATCTTGTTCTTCAAAGGCGGTGGCGTTCAAAGTGTCGATGGTGGTTTGGGAGGGAAGACGTGAGAGAACAGCAGCATCGATCTCTCCGCTGAAGTAGACGTGAGAATATCCAGCGGCTCGGGCCTTAGTATCTCCAGAAAGACCAAGACTGATGATCCCACGAAGCAGCACATGTAGTTTAGGTACGGAGTAGAGGAAATCGAGATATGTGAAGTCCTTGACGAGTTTCCGACACTCTCCAAAGACGTGCTCGCACGTCTCTGTAGAGTGCAACCAATGCAATAATGGGACAGAGGCGTCATCCAAGTAGTCCCTGTAGATGACGACCAATCCAATCAGTCCAAATACAAGGCGTTCGACGATGTCAATTGCTTGGCGTGAGAGGCAATAACGAGCTTCAGGATACCCAACTACTTTAAGATACGCGCGCCATGTCTGAAGGAAGTAATAGGAACGCAAGGCCATCAAGATGCGTTCATCATGAGAGATGCGACGATTCTGATAAGCATCTATCAGCTCGCCAAAGACGAAGAGGTAGATGATGAGTCCAACGAGATCTGGGTGTTGCTTTGCGAGATATTGAACTGAAGAAGCTGAGAACGTTCGGATGGCGGCGTTGTCATCTTGACGATCGACCTTCTCAAAGTCGCGGTGAAAGCATGGGCCAGGTGAAGAGTCGAAGGCGAGCTTGCGTGCGTCTTCATATACGACAATATGGTTTCCAAGGGTGAGGACCTTTGCGCCTGACATCAGATTGTTACGTAGGGTCTTCCGGCCATGATTGGAGTCTTGAATCATCATGACAGGCTGGCCGTCTATAATGGGTATCCTAATAGTGATGTCGTCGCACTCTGAGACAGGATGATGGAGGGTAATGATTTTGTGTAAGGGTGCGGAGTTGACAATAGCAGTCTGTACGCCACGTTCAGTGTCGGTGCCATCAGAGGAATATGACACCACCATAATTCCATGCGCGATGCAGCCACAAATGACATATTGAGTCAACTCGGTGAGTTCCTTCGTCGTGAGATTATCTGGAATAGCTTTGCCTGCAAGAATGATAGGCGGGAGCTTTGGAACACCGACGATTTGAAGGCACCACAGACGCAACTGGAAAGTATACGTAGGCAGTTTCAGAAAATATGCTCGATTTTGACGTCGTAACATTTACCTTTGATGCCTTTTGTCCCTCTAGCTCACGCAGAACCTCCCGTAGCTCCTCTGTATTCGTCACCCTTCTTGGTTCACCTACTCCGCCAACTAGGACATCACACTGGGCTTCAGCATCCCAGCACAGACGGAGCGCGGCGTGTAGCTTTGTATCGTCGCAACTCAGGGCCAATGGCCCACGATAACCAAGTTCAGCAAGGTATTGTGCAGCTCGAGTGAAGATGCGTTCGTCAAGACCGATCGGAAACCGTGGGATAGTAGATTGAATGCGTCTGAAGAAGATTAATTATGAACGAGGTTGCTTGCACGTTATAGCAAACAATATACATACTTTATTGATCGCTCTGCTGGTAGCCTCCCGAGTGTCCTTTCGAGGATTCGATACAATTGAGGGCTAGTAAGCAAGGCGACGTGGGCAAATTCACGTAAAGCGGGAGGGTATTTCATGTTCTGCTTCCCGACGCCTTTATCGTCTCGTTTCTTGAGCTCTCGTAACACGGTAAAGATATCTTTGATAATCTCCGTATTTTTGCCCAGCTTGTTGTTCATCAGCAAGACAGCGAGCTGAGCAAACTGAGTATTCTCCTGTTATTTCGTCTTAGTATAAGGTCCACGAACTATCATTGCAACTAGAAAGCTGACCTTCGCTTTTGGACCGCTCAATATATCCTCTAATCCTCGGTTCTTCGCATATATAGCCACCACCTTCGGATTAACGAACGGCGTGTTGATAAACTTGCGGTTCTCAATGGCTGGAATTGGTTTCTTCGCCGCTGCACGAAAACGGGAGTCATTGAGGATCTTGGTACATTCCTCGCACAGTCGCAGCCGAGCCTTCTGTTGGTCACTGAGTATATTGGAATCTAAATCAGTTTGACGAACAAGTGCCTGGCCAGTGCAGGCGGTAGCAAAGACCGCATTGGTGGACGTCGAATAATCAATTCGCCACGACTTCTCGTGGAAATGGACCAGATCCACCTCCTTTTTCTGCTCAGCGTTCAAAGCGCTATAAGTCTGGTCGAAGAGCTCCTTAGCTATGACATGTACAGCGCGTGAACCACCAGAGCCAGCAGAAGCACGATTGAGATACGTTGCGACGTTGGGATCGATTGTCTCAGTGATACCGGTGCAAGGAACCGGATGCGTTGGAGGTTCGGGGGAATTGGAACGTGCTGCATTGACGATAGTGGGAGTACGCGAAGAACTCTTGCTAGTCTGACCAAGTGACGCGAAGAAGTTCATTGAATGGGCGCTTCCGGACTGCTTAGCTGTTGTACTTGTACTTGTTCGTCCACGCTTCCCTTTCGCCTTTCCAGAGCAACTTAGATAGTGTCTTCTGAATCGGTCCGCCTTGTAAGGCTCACTTTGAGGCATCGGCCACCGAGACTGGCAACTTGGGCACCAAATATCGGTGCCCGTGTAGTTCTCTTGGTACGTTATCTCAGCATCTGGGTGGACGGCTCGAATCTTCGTCTCGAACGCTTCGAGTTGTTTCAGGGACGGGATGTAAGTACCCGCCCTGACTTTCTCCTTGACTATCTGGGCATAGTGTGCTGACCGTGACTTCCCCTTTGGTCCACCAGTCGGACTCGAGGAGGAACGTCGTTTCTTCGTGTTTGTGGAAGATCCCTTCCGAGTCGGACGTGACGAGCTCGTATGACCCCCTTGAGGCTGTCCAAGTAGAAACGCAAACGCATCTCGAGTCGGTTTGGCAGAAGTCGGTGGCATAGGTAAGGTAGGTGGATCGCCTTTGACACTGGCGTCCGTGAGACTATCAACCGACATTACCGATATGTCACTTTCTGAAGGTGCTGGGGTATTGGGACGAGTTGGAGGTAAACTTGGTGTCATTGGCGGTGAATGCATGGGAGAACTACAAGGTGCGTAGTCAGATGAAATAGACATAACGTCTGAATGACCGATGTCCCCGTCAGTGGTAGGCGGCTCAATGATCTCGGGCTCGAAGTCGGATTCATCCTCTTCGGCATGCGGAGAGACCTCAGGACGCTTCCCAACGTCCTGTATAGTCTGCTATGCAACAAGATGAGTTACACTCTTCATCTATTGCATCGAAAACTCACCGATTTAATCTGCTCACGTGTGATCAAGCTGAACAGGTCTAGCCGAAAGAGCTCGCGACTCTCGTGTGTGAACAGCGGATCTTCAAACAAGATATGTGCCAGAGAATTGAAAGCGCAGACTCCACATGAGTACGCATCTCGCTGACGTCCAATCGGAAGTGTGTTTCCCTCGCACGTGAACTGGTGGCCGAACTCGTGCAGAATCCATGCCAAGACCGCGTTCAAAGCAGACTGGACTGCCTTTCCTGGCTTGTCGTTGGGCGCCGCATTCGAGTCACCTAGTGAGCACCGAGGTTAGTGGGTAACTATAATATGGTTAGCTAAGAGCTTACCATATGCTAGAATACGTGTAGTGAAGTCAACCTTGATGAGTATCCAATGACGGTTGGCCACATTGACGACACAAAACAGAACCTCGTGACTCTTGTCCACAAAGAGTTGCTGAACCGGTAGGATAGTGGCCGTGGTGAGTCCTCGGAGGTCCAGGTCTTTCTGAATTCCTTTCCCATAGGTGCTCTGAAGCGCAGCGACGAAGTACGTAGAAGCTAAGATGACCTTCGACAGCTCTCGGTGGCCTCGTGCACGATCAGCGAGGTGCGTGATCAGTAGGTTGAGGATATCATCGTTGAGTGGCTGATCCGAGAGCAGAGTGGCCAGTACGTCCACGGCACCTACACCTTTGAAGACGCGCAACCGAGTTGCCCATTGCAGCTTCTGAAGCAGTGCGCGTGTATCGTTGATAGCTTCGGTACGTCCGCTGTATCGAGGGATCTTCTTGACGTTGCTGACCCAAGCATCCGCCTCCTTCCATATCTGCTGTACATGCAATGCGGCTGACGCCTCCGTCCAGAATGTAATCACTGAGAGCGGACTCCGCACCCCCTTTGCTGCTCGATCTTGAATTGACCTTGCGTGCTCGTCTCCGTGACTGATAACTTTTTCGAAAGCCTTTTTCGCTGCGCCAATGTAATTCGCCGCAGGGATTTTCCGTTTCGCACTTTTCTCCAGAGTCTCCGTTGGTGGCAAGTCACTGATGGCACCCTCAAGATGCGGCGGCACGAGTGACGATGACTGGGCCGGCAAATCGAAGACGAGAAGCTGAGCAACTGTGAGCTGTTTACTGGGCAGGAGGTACGAGAATTCAGAGGGGATCTCTGGGATAGCCAACCCGGCTGCCATAATAGGAGGGGCAGTCGGTCAACGAGGGGTACGCAAGTGTTCCGGGACCGTTCTCGTCTACGCTGCCTAACGTTCTCGAAGCTGCGGGACTCTGAGTGTTGAGAGTGATGGGTGAACTGCTGCCTCCGAGGTCAAAATTTTCATTGTACTATAGTCTTAGCCACACTTGCTTATCCCGATTAACTTGCTTTCAAATGCACATGTTATAGATCATTTGATTGTATAACAGTATTTATATATTGACTAAGTATTCCGCGGCATGACAAAAAGCGCGCTGGACGTTCAATATACATGAGGCGGAGGCGAGGTTCGAACCGACGACCCTATACTTGAATCTTGTCCGGACAAAAACAAGCCTCGACGACCACTCACCCATTTCGTCCGGACTTGAAAGAGGCCATTGCATCGCTCTAGCCTAGTTTTGTCCGGAATCTGAGAGGCCTGCGGCCTCCAAAAGCTCAAATTTTGTCCGGACCCCAAAGAGCGCTCTGAGGGAATTGTCAGGGGTCCTCGTCTATCTTGGTGGGCATAGTACGGGTGTTGTGCAGTTTGACGTCGGACTGCCCGAGCGCGTGCAGCACAAAACGTCTGAAACAAGATTTGCGCGTTAGTATCAAACTTGGGAGGAGCCATGACCATCTCCGTCCGAGCTTACATGGCTGAAATCCGGCGTCTGGTCACCAGTTTAACCACCTCGATAGCAGCCGTTGGAGGTTTCGGATATCATGCAGGTTTGTCGGGGAATGGTGGAAGAAGAGGTGGCCCGAAGATATCATGATGTTCACTTGTTCGAGATGCGCTGATGGTTCGCCATCAAATCGAATCCCGCACCGCTCGCCCAAAAAGGCAATCTTCCACAGTCGTCCGAGTCGCGGTCACCAACATCCCTTGCCTGTCTACGACCATGACAACTGCACATGTGCTGAAGAATGGGCCAATTTCAGGAAGGAAGGCGAACAAGCTGATCATCGAAGATATCCCTAGCCACGCTGTGCTGTGTAGCACCTACCAAGTGATAACGCAACTCGTCGGAAGTACTGAATGTTACGGAACCTGGCCGAGGGCATCGAGGTTCGACATCAACAATCCCGGTCGCCGGCAGATACGACTGACATCTGCGCTGTCTACAGATTGACTTGCGCTGCACGATACTGACAGAACAGTGTGGTTTGTAGGCGTAGCTTTATTCCGAAGTAAAGGTGCTTTTCCAATTTCCCGCGAAACTCGAGATAGCAGAGGACAGCAGACGTGACAGAAGAGATCTGTCATTCATGCGGCCGCAAAGCTAATCAGTAATTCGTCATACCAAGATTCCGAGTAGGCATGTATGACAGAGCACACATGTGGAACGTAGGGTGCTGACTGATGCTAGGACTGAGGACGCCAGACGAAGACTTGCCCAGGAATTCAGAATAAGTTTCGAGCGACGAACAGGAATCGAACTTGTGGCTAGCAGAAGCGCCGATGTAATCCGTCGAGCGCTTGCTGGTAAAGGAAGTCATCTTGGCCATTTGTGCATGCATTTCTGTCACTTCGAATGCGCCTCCATGGCCAGTACTTGGCTTTCTTCTACTGGCAAGAGTCAACAACACTCCAGCGACCCATAGTATGCATTTTAAGCAGGTGTTGCAGCCATAGACTCGACAGATGGCTGCGACAGTTCAAATTTAGTCGAAATATTCACTTTTTCTTCGACTCGCGATCGCTGAACATAATGACGTCGGTCTCCTTCAAGTCCGAATGAGGCAACGCAAAGAAGACTGCGAAGGCTTCCTCGACATATTGGCCACTTAGGTACGTTCTGTTGCTGTCAATGTACTCCACATCCAACCAAACGTCTCCCATCCTCCAGGTATAAAATGCACCACCATTCTGTGGCTCCTGCGAGATGACTTTCTCCCCCTTCTTTGCCTACATTATAGCTATGCCTGTCCGATACCAAAGCTCCCTCGCCCCAGCCGCTAGAATCAAGGCCGAACCGACAGACGACGTCGCTGACCTCAGACCGATCAAGAAGAGGCGCAAGGACGTGCAAGTGCAAGAACAAGACGAGCTCGACGCCATCGCTCAATGCGCGGCCAATCCCGCACTCATGACACTCCAGACGGAGTTTGAGTTCCTCAGCAGTGAACATAACCTATATTCACCGTCCATGTCGCATCGCCACTTGCGAATCCTCAAACGCTTCCAGGTCTTCGTCGAGAATAGCCCCACCTGGGTCCATTATCTGGGTCGGGAGTTTGTCCCTGATCGTCTTGCGGGTGAGTAGTAGTGGCTATATGCGAGTTGGTGGCCGGCTGACTGGTATTAAACCCATCGGTTGACGATTGAAGAGCGTGTCAATGCATTCTTGACGTTGTACGTGGAGGTGACGCGTAACAAAAGCAACACCGCAGACCCTGAAAGACGTATCACTCCGTCAGAGCTGTATACGGTCACGACGGACCTCATCAGAGTCGTAAGTCCTCGTAGCCTTGTTCGACCCACGTGCAGCTTTAGGCCGTCGAATTACTTATTGTTATCTTGTATTTTGTAGATTTGTGACGGATATTGCCCAACTCTAAAAACCGACTTGAAGGCAGCCCGTGCATTCAAGGAACGAGTGGAACAGGTCAGTATATTCACTATTGAAGGCTAAAGGACCGACGTCGATGGAGTGTTAACGTCTTCATCGTTTAGCACGCTCATTTCCTCGCTTTAGTCAGGAAGCTCCTACCTGCGAGCCAGGTCAAGTATGTATGCGACGAAGCAGAGGGAAAGGGTGCAGTCGTGGACGGGCTAGAAGAGGAAGACTCCGATTCCGCATCTGACCCGAACGAACAGGTTAAAGTTGAAGATCGGGGCGAGATGGAAGAGCCGTGCGCGCTTGTCAAGAAGGAAGATCCGGAAGAAGATGGAGACGAAGAAGTCGAAGAAGAAGACGACGAGGATGAACCCGAAGTTGAAGATGAAGACGAGGATGAACTCGAAGCTGAAGACAAAGATGAAAACGAGGATGACGACCAATCGGACGAGGAGGAAACAATTACCAGCGACGAGGATGATGAGGTCGAAGACGAAGTTCCTGGAGAGATGTTGACGTTTTCTACCGATGTCCTACGATTACGATGATGGACTTCTCAACCTTTATTCTGGTCTATCTGAGTGTATGCAGGTCCCCGAAGGCCTGTGCGCCCGAGTACGTGCCTTTGTATTGTTAGCTGTACGATATGTGACCTCCTTGTAACTCCCACTTTCCAGTGATAAGTAGCCCCATAAATATGCGGAAACTTCTACGAACCCACTCTCACTGGGCTCGGGACGAGCCTCTGGGGTTGATGGATATGGCGTTCAGTAGCTTCGACTTCCTTAAAGGGCAAATGAAAGAAGGCTTCGAATGGGGCTCCTGCGACAAATCGACGAAATTTTGACAAGTACGTAGTTTGTTGGCTGTCAATAAACTCCACTGTACGTTCTCATGCGTCATGCTCGATCCAGCCCCCCCTCTCTTATTTCCCCACGTATAAAGTGCAGGTTCATGTTACGAGTTCCAATACCTAACGCCCCGCATCCTCGCCCTTCCGACATGCGGTCTGGGAACTGGAGAAAACCGCGTCCTACGCCTGAACAGTGCGCAGTACATAATGGCGAAGGCAAATACGATATCCTAGCCGATCGAAGGCCCAACAACCAAGAGCGCGCTCGACAATTCGCAGAGTCCGCCGCCGATCCTAGGCTTGTACAACTTCGCAGTGCGTTGTCGTACTATGGTGGGCGACAGGCTATATTGGTCGAACTCGAGCAACACCGTCATGCACCCACCCTTGAACGCTTTCAGCTGTTCGTCGCGACGAACTCTGCGTGGGCTGAGTTTGTCGGGAAGGAATTTGACCTTGATCGCCTCCAGGGTATGTCGTGAATGTATGCGATTAAACAGACTTATACATTGACGTTTTTATTCTACGATTATGAAGAACGCATCAACGAGTTCCTCATAACGTGCTTATTCGCTTCCCGCCCCTCTAAGAAAGGAATAACCTTGTGCGAGCTGTATGCGCTGACGGTGGATACCATCGCGATGGTGAGTTGTGAGCTCGTTACTTACTGCTATCTCCTTCGCTAGCCTATTTTATTTATGGCTGTGTAAAAATAACGTCGCATAGGCCTCCGATAGGTGCTCGGACCTCCGAGAGGATTCGGAAGCTTGGAGCACGTTTACGAACGAGACTTACAAAGTGTGTTTCACTTAAGATGTCGATTGAGAGCCGTGGAAGATGGGTGTCGTGCTGATATTTATGTTTGTGAACACTAGCATGCTCGCTTTGTTGATGAGAACCTTCAGGCTTGAGCACGAGCAAACAGCCAAGCATACTTGTCTTTGAGCTAAGGACGGCGGAGATGGACTTGTGCGCGAGTGTAGTTACCTCGTAAGTACATATCTGAGACCAGGTATATGCGGCTCATTATGAAGGAGTTTGACGTGAACAGCAAAGCTCAGAGTTACACTTACAGGCACCATGTCTCATTGCCAGAACATCTGTGAATGAAGCTCGTCTCCATGGTAAGCATTATCCTCGAAGACAATCCGTCACATACCTTCAACTAACAAAGCAGTCCTCTCATCGTATGGTCAGGCCTGTAGATGCTTCCGCATAATATGTTTATGATCCATGAAAAGAACGCAAGAACGAATAAGTTAATCAGTTGGTCATCCCACCCTCCTTTCCCCTCGACCACCGAGCTCGAAAAGCCTAACGCCCTCGAGTTAAAGATCCAAATGCATAGGAGAGAGACTTACTAAACTACTCTTACGGTACGGTAGGCTACAGCTAAGATACACAGATAGATATCAGAGGAATGGGAATCATCATGGCGCGTGACGTGCCAGGTACGACCCAGGCTATAGCTACCTCCGTTATGGTATTAGTGAGTACAGCTAAGGTGGGTGGGAGGAGGCATCTTCAGAAGGGGTACCAGTGGGAGGGTCGAAGGAAGAAGGTCCGTCAAAGTCGACACGCGAGAGAGGGGAATGGCTACACAGTGAGTGAGGAGAGTAGAAGATATCGAGCGAGAGCACTACTGGGGCAGGTAACCTCTTGGCGAGCCTAAGCTTTTAGACACGTCAGAGCCGACTGCTGTGCTATTTGACATCCGTGACATGGGGAAGGCGTCGGTGTGGCCCAGCACCTGTTACTAATAAGTCAGTTACGCTTTTACTGATACGAGCATCCGTACTATAACTCACCACATTCTTGACATCATCGTCTTCATAGTTGAATGCCACTTCTCTGTCGGTCGAGATATGGACGACTGTGGGTGGACCATTGGTGACCACACCGCCGTTGGAGGCGAAGCTCTTCAGAGGGTCTTGGCGTTCCATGGTCCGTCGGCCGGGACGGTCGCTGTACGAGGAGTATTGGGAGTATTGCTGAGATACGGCTCCTCCAGGCTCGAGATCGGGTCGGCGGTCTGTTACACCGCGGGAGTTGAGGGAGGTCATGAGGGCGTTCGAGTACACCTTGGCGAGCATCGCAGCGCTGAAACCAAACAGAAAATCACGTTGGTCAGGGCGGGGTCCATGCGGAGGTTTCCAAGACGAGAAAATAACGTACAAGAAGATGTGCAGGTTCGTGTTTGGCAATACTTGGAACATAATCAACTCCATG
>JAXQGX010000791.1:0-12445 GCA_037040455.1 Irpex sp. P115-07
TTACGATTCCTGAGTGTAACGAAGTAGAATCGTTCCAATCGGATGTGCTGCATTTACGGCGCTTGTAAGTAACGGATTCCGTTGACAAACCGTGGGAATTTTTCTTTCCTTCAGCGCTGTTATTATCTGCCTTATTCTTGTACTATAGTTGTGTGGTAGTTCATTCTTCATCGTCTTTCGGACTTTCAATTTCTTTATGTCTCTTCCGCTACTTAGCATCTGCTTATGTTACGTACTGTTTAATACAAACATGCTCTGTTTTTTTCGTCATTGTGTATCTGTAGTCTCGTACTGTGTAATAGTCATTTGTTTTACACGTTTTTGCGGCTGTTTGACCTGCTTTTCGCTGGATGGTTGCTGATGTTGACCGAACCTCTTCTATGTTTTCAACTCCGTCCCATTCATGTTATAAGCGCTGACTGGTGACCCGTATCTCATTCTTTCCGTACTCCTTCCTTCCGTACAGTTGATTACCTCGGTGAGTCCCTGGGAACGTACTGATGATCACTCAGGTGGTTATAATTATATAGTGCCTGTGTATTCAAATGTCCGTAGTGTACATGTGTATTCGTTACAACCTCAATGCAGAATGGGCTTCGACATTCTCGAGAAACTTGCGGGAGTCTGACTTCGTGTGACGAAGATGGTTCCTCCACTCCTGACCGCTGTAGGGTACTGCAGTGCCATCCTCGATCGACCTGACTCTTTTCCTGTACCAGTACTCCGCCTCCGACGTCCAGTAACCGGCATTGAATCCGCTGTTGTCCCAAGCCTCAGGCGTTGGCCACCAAGAGGTAATCGATCCGTCTACCGTTGTAGTAGAACGTTCGCTCCCTGTGTTTTATATTGAGCGTAATCAATATAGTTACAATTTCATTGGCTTACCGTCGAGTAATACTCGATATACGCCGACGAGAACATACTTATCTTGCTCTGTAAGTATTGTCTCCGCAAACGTCTGTCCGTGTATCACCCTTTGTCCGAGCCTCGAGTCCTTAGATACGTCGTCCGCGTCTGGCCCTCGCATGGCTTCCTCGATATTTCGCGTATTTATCGCTAGCCTCCACAAGATTCCCCCAGAATGTAATGCCGCTTCACCTACAGGTCCAGCTAACAGCTCGTCTCGCATGTCCATGTACGTCTTGTAGTCGAGTTTAGTTAGCTTCAGTCCGTGCGGCTTAATCCCTACCCCAACTGCACGATCGCGTAGGGTGGCATACGACGTCGATTGGTTTGAAACCGGTAGAGGCGTACTTATTGGTAACGATAGTCGTACGGTCATCCCACGGGTGAGCATAGATAATAGTATTTGCTCTGCTGTTCGACCGAACCCTGCACGTTTCGCATGTTGGATGTTCGTCGCCCACGCCGTTGATACCCTGCAGTGCCTACTTGTCTCGAGTCGTAGACCGTCCATTTCGTCCAGCATATACCACGTCGTAGTCAACTGATTACCTGAATTAGTTGGCAGTTGTTCTTCATACTTCACCGTCGTCAGACTCTGGTAGGCGGGATTAGCGTACGACATGCTTGATTTCGCGTCAAGATCAGAAAGGTCCGTTATCGTTGCGTTCCTTTTGAAGGCCGCCACGAAATCTGCTATAGCTGGTAGTTCTGACGTTGGGAGATATCGGGTCGATATGATAGCGGGACTGGATACTGCGTCTGTGACGGAAACACTCGTAGCTGGGTTGGCAGGTGTCGTGTCCTTATTCCGTTGTCCCAGGGTACGGTACAGCTTGTCCCAGTTCTTCGATGCCCATTCTTTTGCCTCCTTCTCCTGAGCTTCCCACCCCTCTGTAGGCTTCGTGTATCCGTACCTCTGCGTCAACAGGTCATAGATCTCCTCGGAGTATACCACGGCCATTGTTTCTTGAATCGTGACTGCCCTGCCTGTGTCGCTCAGCAGCATGGACACCATTTCTGAGAAGCCGTCTTGACCTCCCAGGCTAGAGTCCTCGGTATCCTCTGCCGCTGTGTCTGTAAGTGCTTGTTCGTCTGCTATCCGTGGCATCGCTTCTTGTTGCCTGCGAATGGGTGAACGCGATCGATGATTTAGTGGTGGTCGGGAGCTCGGTGAGGCTGACCGCGATCTCCCGTTGCCCTCTGAAGTCCAATGGCCGTCGGTTTCTAAGTCTGCGACGAGTAATTGCTCAGGGGGTTCCAGCGTGTCGTGAGTGGTATCGTCAACATCGTACTCGTTCCTCATTGAATTATACGTGCGCTGAGCCGGTGTTGTCTTGTCCCATAAGGCACGAATCTTGCTTGTGCGAACACGTCTTCGGTACTGGAATCCGCCCTCGAGTTGCCAAACGTACACGGCAGGCCCTTTTCCGGTCGGTACTGGCTGGTTACGATTATCCTCTTCCCGCACAATCATCCTCTGCTTCTCTTCGTCGCTAGCTCGAGCCCACATGTACAGACGTGTTGAGCTTTCACGCAGTACGAAGGTTTCGTAGGTGTCGCCTCCCCGTTGACGGTAGCGAAAGAACATCGTCGCTAACTCTATCTGTCGGTGTGTCTTGCTCACTATGTCCGTCTCGTGTTCGTAGTACTTCCCGTCGACGATCGTGATGTCGTACACGGATGTTCTTCCGGTCCTTCTTCGAACCATTGCTCGCGTTACTGGTGCAGATGTTTTGTTGGTTTGCACGAGGTACCCGTAGTACTCTGATTTCGAGTAGTCGTCGAAGACTGTTGTGTATGGGTTCTCCTGCAATTGCGCGGCGTGCAAGTTCTTGTTGTCTGAGTCGTACGTGATCCTGGTGATGTTGCTGATGATTGTGAATGACTCGTGAGTAGGCATGTGTCTCTTGAACTCGAGAAGAGAGACGTGAGGGAGGTCGCGTGCATGATGCGCGTCGTGCGCGTACCCAAACCATAGAGGAATACCCGTCATTAGCATATCGTCGATGTCCTCGTGCCATTGACGTCCACCGTTTCGGTTTATTCTGCCGCCGATGTCGACAAAGGCACCGATTCGTGGTACGGTGAAGTCGCACACCCAGGATGCTCGCATGGTGTTGCACACTGACAGTGGTACTGGGTCGTTGCGGTCCCGGGCGAGTTCTTGCCATGTCTTTCGTCCTTTCAATGATTCCTTCATAATGAGATACGATATGAAGGCAAACCGCATGGTAAACGCGGTTCGGGCGAGGCGGGCAGCCAACGTCGCCTTTTCTTCTGTCGGCCAATCTGAGGCGTACCCGTAAGAGCTGGGATAGGGAGGCGACAAAGTGAGAAGATATGTGCCGGCGATGCGAGAAAGTAGCTTTCGCTGCAATCGAACTACGACATTCTCCAGTATCTTCCACCGGTTGCATAGCTTTTCTTCCATTCTATACCGCCGCACGCCATCTGTAATCGCGCTCTCGACCTTGAACGCTATAGGAGATAGGCAGTCTAGCATAGGGAGGTCGTACGTGGGTTGGACGGGAACGAACGCAAGGTAGAAGAGATCGTCGTAGGCCCATCGCGGCTTCAATGCGTGGAAGATGTTTCTTAGTTGGTCAGTGGGTGGCGGAGGACATGGCATGTAATTAAACTCCATCGAAGTGTATACTCCGGAGATCAAGTCGTAGAATACATGAGTAATTGCCTGCTTATTCGATCGGCGAAGCAGCTTTGCAGCTTCAGAGTTAGGAGGTATGGTCTTCTCTTTCTCCTCCTTTTCCTTTCCTGAGGAGGGTCGGCCAGTCGGGATTGATTGTGTAGAGACGTGTTCCATGATGATGCGCGCGGTGCCTGTGCGGGTAAAGTGATGAGTGTAGGGTTAAGTTGTCTGAAATTTTCTATTATTAACCTATCGTGCGACTGGATTGGGAGGCCAGATACCGTACTACTGGGCAAGGTCGAAGTATAGCTAGAATACTATACTGCATGTTATGTACTGTTCGCGATCGTAAGGTGACCTAGTACTTACAAGCGTCGACTACGTTTGTAGTGGGGGATGTCTGCACGGCCTAAGTCTACCGTGCCCTTGTATACTACTTCTGTCTCTGTGGTTGCCCGTCGTCGATGAAGTGTATCCGGTGCCTTCTTCTGATCTCCACTGGTTTGTTGGTGGACTTCGTCGTTGTCGGTTTGTGCAAGTCGCCGCGATTCGGTGAAGGGTTTCGGTCTTGACGTCCGTAGATTAGATCGCGAACGGGATGTCGTGTAGTAGAAGAGTATAGGAATGAATGTGTCGCAACACCACGCCTAGCAATGTACGACAAAGCTAAACGGATGTTGGATGGAAGGGACAGTCGATAGGGAAGTTGAAGTTAGGAAAGACGCCACGCCTGTGTCTTGGGCGACTGTGCCACACGTGGCGATCGTCAGCGTCTTTCCCATTTTGGAACGTCAGGCTTGGTGGCGTGGAATATGTGGTCACAACATGACGCTCGTTCCCACTTCTCCTCGGCCGTTGACTCTTGTCTTCGATCCTCCACCGTCGTCGCTGTTCGGAACGTTGAAGGCGGAAGCTGATGAGTCGGAATGGAGTGGATTTTACACACTGGGTGTGTCTGAGGACGTGGTTCGAATACCAAACAGGTGCGTGCCCGATTTGGTCTTATGTGTCGGGTCTGTCTGCCTTGATCGCTTTCCTAGGCCTGTGTCCTGCTGTCTCGCTGGTTATCGGCTTCGGCGATGTCTAACATTTGCTGTGGGTCGATAACTGAAGATCAACATCAAGCTCGATGCTTTCGCGATCGATCAATGGAGCCGTCGTGTGTGGACTCGTTGTGTCTCCATTTCGTTTGTCGTCGCAACGGGAACCTCTTCTGCCTCCCATCCATGCACGATTGCATTCTCCATCAATGCGGTGGGTGTGATCTCATTGCATTGGTTCCTCGACATCAGATCGTCGTTCTGATTGGCATCTCGCAGTGCTGTAAATGAATGACAGGCGCATGCGCGATCTCCTCGTCGTTGACGTGTGTTCAAACTGTTCGACGTTACGTCCGGTCTTCCATTGTGCACTCTCTTCTGTTCGTCTTTGACGATGCGATCCCGATATTCCATCTGCTGTTCGGGATTCCCTTCAGGACATCGCCCATCCCCGAGTGACGGATGGTGTATTTACCTCTGCCTTCGTACGGTCGCCGTTTGTTTACCCGATACTTGTTGTAACTTAACGGTCTTGGGTGCTGTGAGTTGTATTTGCCTTGTTTTCTCAACCTCCTCTCACTCAGTCTCTCGTAGATGTCCATCTGTACCGCTTACCCACAAGTTTTGGACACTTCGCCTGTCCTCCGGGGTCTTCGTTTAGTCGATTTGCCTGGCAGGCCTGCCCATCTCCCCTCGCTTTACCGTTACGACGAGCACCATCCCTATCATCTGTTCCGTCAACCTGGGTGCTCTACGTATGTGTATTTGTACGACCCCTCCTATGCGGGTAAGGCCGCGCTCATACGCGCCTCGACCAATGAGTACTTAGGTTCTTTCGGTGTGTACTTTCATTTGTGTGTTATATGTGTTATACGACTTCCCACTCACGCTCCTGGGTAGCCCGTTCAGATCTTACTGGTTTGCTGGAAATCCGCGCTGGCGACGCTGTTATGCATCGTAGCATACTCGGCACCGGGGACCCAAACGAGGATAGACTTGATATGCTGGCCGGGGTCCGGTAAGTTCTTCTCTGTTCAGAGCTCTCAGGACGTGCNTTCCCACTCACGCTCCTGGGTAGCCCGTTCAGATCTTACTGGTTTGCTGGAAATCCGCGCTGGCGACGCTGTTATGCGTCGTAGCATACTCGGCACCGGGGACCCAAACGAGGATAGACTTGATATGCTGGCCGGGGTCCGGTAAGTTCTTCTCTGTTCAGAGCTCTCAGGACGTGCTTCACTTACTTGTTGACATATAGTCTGACGCCTGAGTCTGTGCAGTACATGCGTATGTTCATTCGTGCCGGATACACGGCGGACTCCATCTACGCGATGGTATCGGAAGCTCTGAAGTCTACCGTCTCTTTCTTCTGAACCTTCCGAGGGCTATGTAGTCACTCGACGTCAAGTGTTTGTTATCGAACGTGTTTGTAAATCTGTGTAATCTCGTTGTCGTTGTTGTCGGACTCTTTCGTCTGCCTACGCCGGTCGTGTTCTCTCTAAATAAAAACTACGGGATAATCACCTTTATTCCGTTGTCGAGTCGGTGGCATCGTGGGCTGTCACCTATCTCGAAAGGTGTTTCTCTATTGTGGCTTGATTTGTTATCCTCATTTGTATGGGAACCAGTTGTCTGTTCGCGTCCACTGCCATCGTTTGGCCTGAATGGCTCCATCCGACGATCTCTCTTTTACGATGCGGTGGCGTGTCGATGCATTCCCCGTAGTAGTTGACGATGTGATCCCCTCCTCGCTCTACGCCGCATCTCATGCTCGATGGATGTTGTCGGAGACACTCAAGAATGCACGGCTGTCCTCCGTCCCGCCTCCCCCCACTTTTCTTCCTCCCATTTTACCTCCCTTACACTTCCTGCAGCTGTACGAGATCTATGGTGAGTACGAACACTGCTCTTTTTCCTTTTCTCCATCATCTCTTGTACTTGCGATGGTTGGCTTCGCTTGTGTGTGCAACGGACGGTGTATAACGTGGGCAGGTGGGTAAGTGCCAAGCTTGTCTTTTCTAATGCTCGCAGGATACTCTACTCACGTTGTTATTAGTTTAATATCGTTGTATTTGGGGGCTCGATACATCAAAAACATTTCCTACGTTCCATCACGGTTAGTAGATTCATTATTTTCCATTGTCGCAGGAGCCTATGCAGCATCGTAAGCGTGATGACGATTTGGATGGGACAAGCGCCGCAGCCATGGCGCTTGTCCCAAGCTCTGCGTCATGTACATTACGTGGTCGCCTTGTCTGCCTCCTTCTACCGAATTTGGCTTGAAAGTTGCTAATGTTTTCATCATTGATTCAGGTATTAAAGTACAGCCGCCTCGTTACCTTAAGACAATTATTACGTCGCCCTGCGTATGTTTGCTCGCACAGATCATTCTGTTGTACGTTGTTTTGTTTTTCATATTGGATATCCTTACTGACGTTCATCATGTTGTGATCTCCCAGGTGTCGTGTTTCACTTATATTCTCTTTTCTTTCTCGGTCGCTTAAGCCTTCTACTACTCGCATTGCATTCGAATTAACGATATCGCTATCCGATGCTTACTGACAGCGCTATGCGTCTAGATGACTCTTCCGTCGGTGTATCCTGTGCACGTTGCACAGGATTCGCCCGTGCTTGCGGGACTCACTCTACTCGATATTCCCGACCGCAACCCCTTGCTCCCACCTCTGTATACCTATAACGGTGACCACCCGTATCACCGCGTACGCCCTGAAGACCGTATCACCTACGTATATTTGGTGGATCCTTCACCGAAGGGCAAGGCGATGGCCGCTGCGATCGCGAACTCGATGGAGGTCCCTTCTGGTCCTATTTCTGGTGTGCTCTTTCTCCGTGACGATTACACGGGCGTACCTAATTTGCTTTGCTTAGGTCTTCGCGGTGTTACTCAACTTCGTCCGGGCGACGCTTTGATGGGCCGTAGCATCCTCGCAAACGGTGATCCTAATGAGGATTGCCTTCAACTTCTTGGAGGCATAGAGTGTGTCTTCTTCTCGTCTTTTTTGGTCATGCTTACTAATATCCTGCTGTAGCTTGGTGAACGACGCGTCCAAGTATTTGGTTGCCCTCGCGGCTGTTGGGTACACACCCGATGACATCAAAAAGATGGTCGACGACGTTCTCCGCGCTCGGGATGAGATGATAGGCACTCAGGATGAGCGGGTGGCGAACGCCGGTCGGGCGAGGTTTGAGATGCACTGGCGTGCCGAACACTTGAAGGGTGCCCCGCGTTGCTACGGGCTCAACAATATGGTTCAGATTCCCCGCAGTGTTGAGAGTACGCCTGCAAAGCTCAAGACGTTCGACGACGTACACGATTCATACCAGAAGACGGTGCATCTGTTTGTCGGCGTCAGTTCGTCTTCTTATGTTCGCTGCGTCACGTTAACTCGTCTGTTCTAGGCTACCACCAAATTCAACAGCGCGGCGTTTAGAATGCAGGCTCCGTTAGACTTGCAGAAGGCCTCGGCTGACTATGCGGATCAAGTCAACTCCCCGCATCTCGGTAGCGACGATTGTACCCAGTGGGGACCCTCGCAGCTCAATTGCGCAGATGCTCAGAAGGAGGATGAGGGTATGTTCACGATTTAATTGTGTGTCTTTTGATCTTACCCGTTCGCAGAACGCGATCTTGAGGAGATGGGGTCTTTCGGAGGGTCTCACGAGGACGAGCACGACTTCGGAGCTGGTCATTCCGCTGGCCTGTCTCTTTCAGATCTATCCAAAAAGAAGGGCAGCGAACCTGGCCGTCTTCACTTTCTAGGCGTCGGCGTTTGGTGGAAGCTCGACTGCATGGCCCAACTCTTCTTCACAGGACTTCTCCGCCATGGAGGTACTGCCCCTCTCGTTCCCAACGATCATGTCTTGGAAGGATGGGAGATTCGACTCAATCTGATTAGTTACCCCTCCACCGCCTTTATAACTGGTGAGGCCAAACGCCCTCTCGGGTCCCACCCATACCAGACTCTGCCAGTCCACGTCACTCCTGAGATGACTGGTGCCCCTGTCTTTTCTTCTCCCGAATTCCTCTGGACCAATTACGCTACGTATGCTCAGGATGGTTGGGTTGGAATGAGTCCGCCGTCGCATTTCAATTTCATGGTTCGTTCATTGGCTGCGCGTGGTATTTGGCTGTCTCGTGATTCTTATACTTAGGTTCGCTCCATGTATCAATACGCGCACTGGATCATGGCCCAGCTTCCGGATTACTATGGCATTGAGATCGATCCAGATGTCTTTGTTCGCGCTTTCAGTATGCTCCAAGACGGTCAGCGATCTCAAGCGAAGCAGTGGCCCTTGGCCCCCAACAAAGACGTGCGCAACCCCTTCGGAGAACAACATAAGGCCGTGCAAGATGAGCTGCTAATCAAGCAGTATAATCGCTTGATGCAGTGTATCCCCATGATCAAGCGTAACAAGTACGCTGATTGGGATGTGACCGTACGCGCGTATGGCGCGCGGCCAATCGGTATGTATTGACTCTACCATTATCGTATGCATCGGTATCTAACGGTCGCCCGCCCTTAGACTCACAGAGTAAGACCAAACGCGGAATTGATCAGGTTGGACAACCGGAGTGCGTTACCGCTAAACGTGAGTTTGTGAAATAATCTCTCGGCTGGCTTAGCCCTTACCATTGTCAGGCCCCCGTCCGACGGAGTTGTTGGCCTCTCACATCAAGGCCCAGGTCGCCAGAGATTTCCCCATGGCAGCACCCAGACTCAATCACTTGTCGTCTTTCTCAGCGGGACCTGCACACGGCACTAGGAGCCGGCGAGCTCTCTCTGCCCGTAGGCCTACTAATCTTCCTACTATTCCTGAAGCCGATGAGGACTCTGTTGGAGGCCGTGTTCGACTTTCTGGTAACAGCCCGTCGCGCCGTTTGCGTCGATCGAAGCGTCTTGCCCCGATTATGGAGAGCGATGAAGAAGACGAGGAGTCCGACGTATCTACTACGGTTCTTCCCTGTTCACGTCGTCGTCCGTACTCACGTGTTGCCCCTATCATCTCCTCTGACGATGAGGATCTGGTTCTCGCCGAAGTTTCACAGGCCGGCGAGAGTGGTGTTGACGGGTTGGTTGTGGATAGAGACGTGTGCATGGACGAAGATACACCTGTGGTGGCGAAAGTCACCCCCCCTTCTTCTTCTGTTGTCGTACACCCTCGCTTGTCCACTCTCGTTTCAAGTGCGGTCGGAGGAGGTGATGGCGAAGTGCCCGGTGGAACTTCTGACCCGGGTGTGTCCTCTCGGTCGTCAAATGAGCCGACCGTTTCCAACGGGACTCGTCTACCTCAGTCGCGTTCTACGTCTGGCCGGCTTTGTCGTACTCGGTCACCGTCTAGCGATGTTCTGCGCCTTACTTGTTCTCGTCTTCCGCCCCTTTCCACGCCTCCGGGGGCCAGTGCAGACTCAAGCACATCTGCCCCCCTGGATTCCAGGGCTCGTCGAGCGCGCTCTGATCGTTCCATTGATGACTCACGTCTGCCTCCGGATCTGGCATGCACCACAAGCGGTACACCGAACACTGAGGTATGCTTCTTGAATTTCCCATATCACTTCATCCTCATATCAGTTTCCACAGACGTCTGCCCTTCCTACTGCGGCCACTGGCTCTCGTGAGTTGTTCGACTGTGTGTTATTGTCGCGTAGATCAGTTTAGCCTCAACCTTTGTTGTGTATAGACGGGAGGTCGCCTCCTGCTTTCAATGCTCATGATGTATCTACTTCCACCGCAACTCGGCTTTGTAGTACTAGTGTTATTGAGTCAGTGACACAGGCCCAGCCTATTACGAATCCCGCTACCGATAAGACTGCTTACAACCGCGGACTTCGAAGTAAGCGTGTCGATTACATTCTACTGTACATACATTGATTCCTTGTGTATTCAGGACAAAGCCTCCTACGGAGCATGTTCTCGCGGCCACTTGACGATGCGTTTGCGGCCCTCGCGAAGTTCAACGTCAACGCGCAGTCGAATGAGGTCCTTGCTGATGCTCTGTCAGCTATGGATACCTTGGAATTGAAGTATGGCCACCGGGACGGTCCGCCCATGACTTCTTCTGATTTGTCGACCTATTCGACTTCGGTGCAAGACTTGAAGGCGTATTGCAACGGTACAGCACTTTGGATCAACTTCTACCGCCAGCGCGTCATCCTATCAGAGTTCAGCGTACTGGACCAGATCGAGGGATTCATGGAGGACCGTTGTCTCGCTATTCTTGCCACCAAATCAGATCTAGACCACAAGGATTGGCTGGTGAGGCTTGTGCATAGGGTTCGCATGCTCATCGAGTGTGGAATTGTTGTGGACCTCAACTCTAAGGACTATTTCCCATGTGGCGCAGCTGGGAATGTCCCGTTCCAGGAAACCGCTTCTGATTTACGCAAGCGAAAGTATCTACCAGAGTCTGAACGAGACGCGACAGTACTCGTCTACATTTCTCGCATTCTCCATGTTTGGTTCGGGGGGTGCTCTTCCTTCTCATCACAGGCCAGAACCGCCCTCGTGCGTGTGTTGGTCGATCGCCTAGGTACTGGATGCCTATTATTGCCGGACGTCTGGCGCGTTTACGACGAACTCCCTAATTATCTCTTCGACCCGAGCTGTCCCAAGTTCACCAACGCTAACTGCAAGAATACCACATTCTCTGCTAGCCATCTGGACGATTTTGACATGGATCTTCTACAAGAGACTCTCTGTGACGACACCATCCTTTCACGTATCGACAGTCTTCAAGATTTGTATGTCGATATGTATGAGGCGACGTGCGCTCATGCAGAGTCCGAGCTCGCTAGGAGGTCCACGTCTTCGAGCCTGAAGAAGCTTCTGGTCTCGATCACTTCCGATGTTCATCAAAGGCGCCTCGTTAGGCAGGCGGAGAAGAAGGCTGCCGAGGAAGCTAGGAAGAAAAGAGCTGCCCGAAAGTCAGGAGCTGCCCATGCAGCTTATGACGACGGTGAAGGCACTCTTGTCCCTTCCACGCCTCCACATCTTTCCGCAGACCCGCCTGCAGAACCTTCTGAACTACCCGATCTTTCCTCCCCCCTGTCGGAACATCAGCAAACCGCGCGTGTCATCCGATTTCTTGAAGACGCCCTCGTCGCTGGCAACGCTCTGGCTCAAAATAAACCAGTTTCATCTTTGAGCAAGCCGCAACGAACGATCTTCAATAGTGGGGATTACTTCCAGCCTATCCGGGAACTAGGGCCGTCCAGAGCCGTTATGAACCGAGGATTTGACCTCGCGTTTGCGAAAACTTCTGCTGGATTCTTTTCCATTCAAGTGTTTAGACTCATACACTTTAACTCTCAGGCGTTCCGAAAATGCCCTCCTGAAGTTCGCCAAGTGCAGTTTGACGACCTCAAGGAATACAAAGCATATCTGACCACCCTCCGGCTTCGCTTCCGCGGTAAACCCGACTCCTTCTTTTGCAACAGCGCCGCCCACGGACAAACTGTCTCTCAACGCAAGCTGCATCGGTATGGCGACTACTGGGATGTCAGCAAGCGTACCGATTTTACGTGGCCGCCGAACCGTAGCTTTGCCGTGACCTACCAGTTTTTCAAGACCTATGATCCAAAGATCACCGTCAAGGTCGATGGAGAAGACGAAATCAAACGACTGTGGGCTGGCGTTGGAGATCTCACTCGTTACTTGCTTGTGGCTGATATGTGCGCGGCTGGGCTAGTGGACCTCCCTACATTGGAGGAGGCTGCTAACGTTGTGGCCTTTTTGAATAGAGGTGCGGTGAAGGGACTGGTCAAATTGGGTTTCTTAACAGAGGGAGGTACGGGGCTGCTTGCCAGGAAGGCCTTCGCTACGTTCTACCAGGCTGT
>JAXQGX010000792.1:0-11532 GCA_037040455.1 Irpex sp. P115-07
ATGAAAGGCCTGCAACGAGAGTGAAATATTTGAGGCCCGGTCCACTTCGCATGCACCAGCGGTACACAAAGGCTGAATTATTGCCGCGCAGTGCAAGCGCTGCAATCGCTGCAATTCCGGCGGGAAGTTCCCGATGATACACGATCGTATTGCAACAGGGAGTGACCTGCTCTCAAGCGCGCGTTCGCGAGCAATTCTCTTACCGTAGACGGTAGTGCAATCAATTTGGACCTCGAACACTTCTGCGCTGGCGTGCTTGTCAATGTCTTCAGAATAGTCGTTCACATCCATATGCAGCAGCACCGTTCACCCCTCCAGCTGGGCTCCAGTTTGGCTTATAATAATGTCTCATATTTTCCCAGTGAGTTCGAGATTGACCTGCTGTACACGGATGCGAAGGTACGTGCTCATGGCTTAGCCGTCACTCCCCACCTGCTTTCACGGTTCTGTAGTGCTTACCACCACGATAACCATGCTGTGAATCTTATAGGACTGTAGCGAAAGAGAAAGGCAGCATTTACCATGCTCAGCACTGTGCGTGGGAACAGCAGGTGTGCTCTTCTCACTTAGTACGCATGGAGTTTATTACTGCTACGGACGAATGAACAGGGAGTCGGTGGCTATGCGGAACTGTATCATCAAGGGCGATGCATAGGATTCAAGGTTTGCGCTGCAAAGTATGCCAGGTAAAAACTCAGGTGTCACACTCATGAATATCGGTCTGCAGGCCAGGTCGTATAACACACCTGAGGTACTAGTACAGTGTACTAGAGTGCGTAGGAAGATCTCGACAACGGGAAAGGTCGAGAAGCGAGCTCGAAGTTCGTAAGCGAGCGTTGAACGTTGAACGCTGACTCGGAGCAAGTACGATCTCCAGCGGCACATGCGCTGTATGCATATGACAGCCCGTGATATGTTTGTGGTGGTACGTCATTGTGTGTCGTTTTGGAGAGGTGTCCGGGTCTGATTCTCCTACAGATGCCAGTGCACCGTGCACGCAATAAGCTTTGTCTGAGCAGGACGTGTTTCACGAAACTCCCAGTTCACATTGCGTACCCAACACCTACAACCATGCTCAGAGCCTCCGACTAATCGACACATGTTAGCCTTACGGCCGAGATAACGTTCCACGACGAGCAGCCTGAGCTTGAGGAGGGCCATTTCTAGGTCATTTTTATGGCAAGTGGTACTTGATGTTATGTGAACCACCGGAAAGTAAGTGTTTACTTCAAGTTTGTGTACATATGCTTCACCCTTTGAAAGATTCTTCGTGCTCGTTGTTGTATTCTCGTAGCCTCTAATCCTGATGAGTTGACAGTTATTCGATGCTAGGGATTACAAGACGATCCTCCCATACCTCTGGTTTTGGGCCCACTGGATCTGCGATTCGAGTAAGCAGCTGGAACGGAAGCTCCGGCTCGGTCTATTTACGATGTAGGACTACTAGAGGCACTCATACGCACCTCTAACATACATATGAGATGATTTATACGGGAAGCATAACTATCCGAGTCTCATAGCGTCACTCGACTTCAATTCTCTCGATTTCGAAGGCTGCCAGATACTGTAAGGCATGCGCCTAGCAGGCCCGGGGAGACTGCCAGCAACTATAACCCTCATGCGCACGGCTCGACTTTTGCGAAGAGCTCTATCCTCCGCATATAAACGCATTCTGATAAGATGCTTGAGAATAATCAATGCAAATTCACGAATATCAGTAGAACTAGCAAAATCCCGTGCGCTGCACGGGTGTTTAGATTATTGCATGACACTCCATGTTCAGTGTTCGATGCGAAGAGCTCGAGAAAGCTCGAGAGGAGATAATCCCAGTAGTTTGGGATTACGAACACATTTAAAAACTGGAAGGATTCCCGATGCTCCAACTTCGATGTGACGGTCACAGAGCGCGCCCATCCCTGCTGGCCTCCGTGCCTTCGGCGCTCCGGCCAGCAGTGACAGGCGCGCCCTTGTTCGATCATGAAGCAGAATACTTTGACTTCGCGTTGCAGAAGCGGACCAGTATGCAGCTGCATGTCGACCCGCCGCGAGAGGCTGGAAGAAAGAACACAGCTGGAAGGAAAGTTCTAGTAGCGTGACGTCACGCGTTCAATGTTCGGGGAAAAATGCCACGTCCCAGCCAATAATAAGATGCGTTAGAACTGCCAGCCACCAATAGAAAGCCATGTTTGTCTCAACCAATCGCGACGCGTAGAACGCGGTGGAGCGACCGCGACCCTCTTTATATTAAAGAGGATATAGGTGTTCGAGGTCCATTTGATAGCACTACCATCTACGGTAAGAGAATCAAGAGGGGGGCGAAAAAAAGTTTCGAGACACCGAGCTCGAAAGTTTTGGGGTCCTCAAAGGGGGGGGGTACGCCCACCCACCTGCCAAATTAAGCGGCTCTGTTGATGTCTGAGACGAAGAGGATTGGCTAGCTCGCTGGCGTAGACGCTGCTCGGCTGTCAATGTTTGCTCCTGCTTGCCGTCTGTCCTGAAAGGGTATCCCTCACGTGCGTTTTGAGCACCTTTGTTGTGTCGATATATGTGTCGTCTCGTCCTGCTACCCAGATATTTTGCTACATACGGATTCAGAGTACATTCGGTCATACGACTGTAAATTATTGTAGGAGACTGTATAGGTGGAACATAAGTTTCGAGCAAACGTAGGCAAAAGTCCGCAAAATGGACCCCTGCCACCGATTAGGGGGGGTACCCCCCCTGCGGTCTATGTGCCCGATTTGAATCTCGCCCCCCTCTTGATCACGTCGCTTGGGACAAAGGACCTTTCGCGGTCGGGCGGGGCTCACAAAATGGCTCGGAGCGGCCATCGGACCCTGAGTTCGCCGCCCCGTAGTGGCCCGACATGGCCCATGCACAACGTGTTTCTCAAACAGCGGGGCTACTGGAAGAGAATATGGTGTCAGCGACATAGAACATGCATGTAGTATTCTTGAGGAGCAATTACCGAGCGGATTAGTGGCCGAGTCGCGATCCGGAAGCTTAAGTCACCATGTGTGGTGCCACTGATAGATACGGAATATTGCCGAAAGAGGCAATGAGATGGTATTCAACTCCTTCATGTGTGGCAACAGGTCCAGGCACAACACACGATCAGCTGCAGCCTCGAGTACAAGTATGGACAAATTACTATGATCGCTGCCATCAGGTCCACATGTGGCATAGATAGGTATACCATAGGCATAATTGATCAAGTCACTATCGTCATATGAGAACAATGCTCATGTCCGCTCTTCACGTAGCAGCAGCACCTAACCCCCGGATCTTCTTTCTCTCGTCCTTGAACTCTTGCAACCCCGTCTCAAGGCATTTCCGCGGCATCCAAGGCATATGATAATGCGTAGCCAGCTTCTCAACCAGCTTGAATTCGAGTCCCCTGTCGCACAACACGCCCAAGTCCGTCAGCGTGAGGATTCCCAGCTCCTCGAATATTGCCACCATAACTTCTCCGTATTTTGCCGTGGCGTCGAACCCGCACTTGTGAAAAAAGGGCCTCAGCCCCTTGTTACGACGTGCCTCGACGCCGATGTCGCCCTTGGCTTTGAAGTACTTGGCCATCGTTTCTTTGGATACGTCTTTGAACCATTCGGCATCGCTTAACACAGACTTGGTTGCGTCTCCCATCGGCAATTGAATCGACGACGAGCCTGGGGGCCGCTGCGCCCAGTGAGGTGCGGGCTGAGGAAGATTCGGAGAATGGGGAGGATTGGCCGGTGGCATAACATGGTGAGTGTGAGCATTAGGGGACATCTGGACCGGTGACATCTGGATTGGACTCCAGGATGGTGAGGACATGGTCGGTGTCTCAGAAGGAGGTCTAGGGCGAGGATTTGCAGTCTGACGCAGACGTGGATCCCTGGACTTCTCTGTGCCAGACTCTGTGGGCGAGCCGTGAGGGGATATCTCACTAAGCCCACCTGGGCCACGCGACCTTGCCCGTTCGTCGATTGAGCGACCTGGAGAACTTCGAGATCTCTGTCGAGAGCTTGAATAGGGATGGTGGCGGTTGTCGCTGGACTTCCCCGCGCGACTTGACGAGGCCGGTGGGCGTGAATCACTGCGCGACTGATGCTTATCCTTCGCTGGTGGAGGGCTTCCTTCGTCTCTGTACCTCCTGGATGACGGCGGACTTGCAGCACGCATTTCTACATCTCTGTAAGGAGGCGAATCCGGACGGTCTGGGAGTAAAGAGGTTGAACAACGACAAGCCCGTCGATGAGCTGTGGTATAGGTGACGCACAGCTGTCATAACCTCTATAGCCGCCGGATGACCTTGTGCGAGAACTCGACGACCTATGGTGTATGTCAGCAAACAGACCGAAACGAACGTAAACAAGACGGACATAGAGACTATGTTATGCGGTGGGCTCTCCTGCTGTACAGGGGAAGAGGAGGGGGGTGCTAAAGGGATCTAAGTTTGACTGTGAGTCAGAGAAGGGCTTTATATACGCGTCCCTGGGACTGTAGATACGCACCTGTCAATGGTCACGCACCGAAGCTGTGTATTCCATCTCATCTCCACTATCATGAATGAATTGCGACTGACGCGTACGCGCTAGCTAGAGAAGTTGTTGGTCACATTGAGTGATCTCCACTAGAACATCACTGTAGATCTAGAGACACACCTGAGACATTCACTGTAGCTTGTGACTTGTGGTCCAGCTATACATGGGGTATCGCAGGCTCCAGCGCATCTGCTTGTGATAGAGTTCTGTGACCAGGTCTTTATCATGTCGTTAATTGGGATCTGTCTTTCTAGTTCCCACACGCCGACGACGACCACTAAACGAATGTCCTATTACGTAGATCTAGAGCCTATGTCCCATTTCTGCTTTGTTCTGTTGTAGTGCTGGTTTTCTGTTGATGGTGGCTGTTGGACGTCAACGTCAGTTGTGATTATAGCGGAAATTATGGGTGCGGCGTTTGCCGTCAGATATCGTACCGACCCCCGACTATATTGTAGTCCCTTATAGCGGCCACTTAGCTAGCGTACCTTTTGTTCATGGAATATCGCATCTCACGGCACTCCGAGTCGAATTATAACGCAGATCCGATACATCTCACATATCCTTGGAATGGCCAAACATAGAGCAAGTTCTTGCGTCCTTACTCCGAGTCTGTGAATTTCCACCCATCCGCCTTCCACACCTCCACCGCTTTATCAACATGCTCGCGCGGAATGAGCACATAATCAGTATCCCTACGTATACTCAATGAGTCCGTCAACACACTGCCCAAACCAAGCGAATAAGTAGCAAACATACCAAGTCGAAACGACGAATACCCCCACGCCCGCTGCCTTGATCGGAGCCGTGACGTTGTTCACGACGCCTACCACATCTACAATGTCCAGCAGTCCATTTAGTATTCCATCCTACTTACTTATAGTACATTTACCAAACACCGCTCAAGACTTACCGAAAGCCATCGGCCCCAGAATCCTCACACACCTCCACTCCCCCTCCCCGCCCTGCCCCTCCTGCACGATCGAAATCTCCTCGCTCGTCCTCGTCACGCTCAACATTCTCAGCTTCCCATCATCCGCGAAGGCAGAAGATGGCCCGGTGAGGGCGTCGATGTATTTTTGTGGGAGGGGCTCGGTGGGTTTGAGTTGGGTTACTGTGTAGGGGGTGGGGAGGAGACGGAGGTTGAAGGTCGGGGAGTCGTATGGTGGTGGCATGGATATTGGTTATAGAGTGGTGTTGATGAATTGTGAAGTTTGAAGGTCGATGGTCGATGGTTAAGATGCTATGGTGCCTTCAGTGTATAGAGGGTTATGCCTTTGTGCTCACATGAGGCTCCGAAGTGAGTCACCGCCAGAGTATGATCGCCTTGGTAGATAACAGCAGGGAGACCGTCTCGATCCGTGCGTATACTATCCCCAATACACCAACAAGATTGAGAGTATACAAAAAGGGGTATGATTCCAGTTACGTCCACCACATCACACACACATACACACAGTACAGTACATGCACCATTTTGTCGTTCATCCACTTAATCATCTCACTCACGCAGAAACAATCGAAATCGTCAAACTCGTCCCATGCCCCGACCCCGTAAAGATAGCCTCCTGGGTAGTCCCACTCGGCGTCCCATCGCTACTCCACTTCGTCGACCCGCCCGATGCCAACAACAAACTTCCCCCGGAACTTACAGCAGAGAACGTCGTCGCCGACACCCCGCTCCCGCACTCGAACTGTCCCGAGCTGACAACGCCGCAGCTGCCCTTGGAGGTCTTGAGCGTAAAGCTTGATGAGGAGCCGGAGATGGTGTAGGTGGCGAGGGTCTGCGTGGACCAGGTGCCGGCGGAGAGGAGGCCGCCGGTGCTGGCGTGCAGAGTGGCTTTGGAGGGGAGGCTACCGGGGTTTCCCTAGAACCACCAGTCCTGGGTTATTGTCATGTCTCGAGGTAGGTGAGGAAGGAAGGGTGCTTACGGTGGAGGAGGAGCCGCTGCTTGTGGTAGTGGTCGAACCACCTGAGGAGCCTCCGCTTGAGGAACCAGACTTGGGTGGGTATTTCAGTCCTGAGCTCGCACAGCTGCCTGCCTTGGGTGCATCTGACAGAGTCCATCGTCAGCCAAGGTCCACGTTCGGGGGACAGTGTGCACGACGTACCGATAGGAACAAACTTTCCATCGAGCAACGAGCCCTTGAGATGGAAGTACCAGCTAATCTGGTTCAAGTTCTTGCCATCACAGTCCAGGGCAGGTGTGACGCCCCCCGCAGACTTCAACGCAGAAGTGATCTCGGACAGGGTGAAAGTCTTGCTAGAGTCGGGCGTGATGCCAGCCTTGGCGAGCCACTGGTACGTCGGGAGGGTCTTGAACAATGTAACGACCTGTTGGAAGAACGCGACGGCTTCGGCGCCCTTGGGGCTGCCGCTGGGCAAGCAGGACGTCTCGAGGGTGCTGTAGCACGTGCCGTGCTTGCTCCATTCGTGTTCCCAGAATTGCTCGTTCTGGCCGTTGATGTCGACCCAGTATTGGTTCATGAAGTCGAGGGTGTCTGAGGCTCCTTGGGCGGTGAGTAGCTGTGTGGTCGGGGTTGAGATCATCAGTATCACCGAAGGGAGGTGGAGGGGAGGTGATACGTACGTCGCCGATACCGGTGTAGGCGCGAGAAGAATCGCAGCTGGACTCGAAGGTGCCGTCGCAGTTGTCAGGCCAGAGACCGTGGATCGTCCAGCTGTCGGATGGACCAGTCGAGGGGTCCGTATCCCAGAACTGCGTCTGCAACAACAGGCCCTATAGACACCAACAACAACAAAGATCGAATCAACTTCGGGGCGATGATCTCCAATATACAAAGTCAGACGTACGCCAGGAGCCTCGAAGCAGCACGTCCCATCGTCGCTGTTCGAGCAAGACTCAGCCCCACTAGTCCCACATCCGGAGTTGACCCTCTTGAAGATGTCCATCGGACCAAGGGCAGGCGAATACAGGCTCAACGGGCCCGCGGAGACGAGGGCGGCAAGGGAGCCGAGGACGACCAGTGAAGCGACCATGGTGGCAGAGACTGGCGTGGAAGGGAGACAAAGAGAGGGGGGAGGGGGGAGGTCTTCGTATTAGCTTCCGTCCGAGGGAGCTTTATATACTGCAGGAGCGCGATAGAGCTATGAATGATAGAAGCCCCATCGACGGCGGACGATCCATATGCATATGTGACGGGTTCGAAATTCGAACGCTCCGGCACAGGACGGTTCCGTTGCCATGCATGCACGCTTCTCCTAGCCTCTCCTGAGCTGGTTCGGAGTCTCCCATGGTAGCTCGTGTTGCCTTCATGCGAGAGATATATCATTCAAAGTGCAGATCCATGTGGACATGTCGACAGTAGCCTACAGATCAGAGAGCAATTAGGACTAAAGTGTGCCATGACATACGGTAATCTGGGGAACGAGTGGACGAGTACGTACGGTGAGATAACGTTCGACATGTTGGGAGGCATAGACCAATTGGGAGGGCGGTTGAGATGCACACAGCATATGTGTTCGCGCGCCTAGATCATCTTGGAAGACATGAGTGAGGAAGCTCATGTTGCCACAAGCCTCGTTCAGCGATGTCACGGTCCCCTACAAACGTTGTTGCACTGTACACGCTCGGAGGTGCACAAGCCCGAGCACGTTCGCCTGTCGCGCAACGTTAACCCACATCCAAAACGTTCACCAACCTGAAATCAACGAGAGCTTGGTAGAGAGATGAGCACGCAGAATGGATTGGAATGAACAAAGCGGTGAGAGTGAGAGTATCAGATTAGCGCAGATGCCCACGCCCACAAGGTCTGCGCGACCAACCGCCGTCCGACCCACATGGCCACCACTATATCAGGCGCCCACAACGCATAAGTAACCCCTCCGAGAACAACAAAGGTGAGTCTTCTGGTGCGATTTGTCTTGAGGTGGGCACAGTGCACTGCAATATCCCACCTGTGGATGGAGTAGACACGCGTGCGTGATTGTTTTGAGTTTATTGGCGAAGCTCCCTAGTGACCCGCACCGGCGGGCACTAGATAAACACGATCAAGCACACATAAGTGGTGCTTTCGAGTTTTGTTGCAGTTGTTCGTTGTCATCACTGGCACCGTCCAACAATGTCAACACCAGTGACTTGCAACGAGAAATAATGAGATCAGATCAGCTAAATATAGCACTAATTACCGTACTCATATCCATATAGCGCACAGCCATACCATTCTCCTCCCTCCTCCCTCCTAAGTCTCCTCGGGTATCATCCATCACCTCAAACTCAAATACACATCAATACTCGGTACTTACTTCCCTACACATCCCTTCCCAACCCACCCCACCCCAAAGCAAACCATTCGCTGCAGGGCTCTTGGGGATTACTTGCCAGAGGCGTTTATGAGCTTCAACAGCGAGTCGAACCGGCCCCTCCACGTCTCGGAGTAGAACAGCCCTATGAGGCCGCTTACGAAGTCCCTACAATCCCAATCATCATCAGTCAACTCATCGTTAAACAAGAGGGAGAGGAGGGAGAAGAGAGGAGACGTACCAGCTAGTAGTAACACTCCGAATGGGATAATCTAGCGCTTTAGGTATCGTAGTGGTGACGAGCCACGGCCAGCGGTCTACGACGATGGCTTTGGTGCTGCAGAGCGAGCGGAGGCCTTCGGGGCCACCTGTATGCGAGTGAAGCGTAAAGTTAGAATTCGTATGGGGGTTGTGAGGAGAGTGAGGGTATGAGGAGAGTTGTGAGGAGAGAGAGGAGTGGGAGAGTGAAAGGGGAGTGAGAGTGAGGGGTGTGAGAATTGTGTGAGGAGTGGGGAGAGTGGGAGGATAGGAGGGAGAGGAGAATGAGAGGAGAGGTACGTACCGAATCGCCCGTATCCGCTTAGTTTGACTCCGCCGAATGGGAGGTCTTGGCTGCATAAGTAGGTTAGTCGTTGGTGTTCTTCTCAAAACGCGAGCGGGTATCAGCTTACTTCAACTACAAAACAAATGAAAATCAGTACAAGCATTAAAGAGTCAAACCCCCGAGGAGACAGGATACGCACATAGAAAACCCCAAAATCATTAATTGACACCATCCCGCACTGCAAATACTTTGCCACCTTCTCCACGCACTGCTCCTGGTCGGGCCCGAACACACTGGCGCCGAGGCCGTACTTTGTGTTGTTGGCGATGTCGATGGCTTCGTCGAGCGTGTCGTATTTGATGATTGCTGCTATTGGTGCGAACACTACATCCAGTGTCAGTATTAGCAAACTCGCGAAAGAGGAAGAGGAGGGAAGAAGAAAGAGGAGGAGGAGAAAAAAGGAAACGAGAACTTACTCTCAGCCTGCGCCAAATGACTCTTCGGATCCACATCCCCCACCACAGTCGGACTAAAATAAGCCCCATGCTCAAGGTACGGATGCGCCCACCTCCTCCCGCCCACATCGATCGTCGCTCCATGATTCACAGCCGTCTCCAACACATTCTCCAGATAATCGAACCGCGAGTGGTTGATCATGGCGCCGACGTCCGCGGTGGTGATGAACCCGTCGGTGGGCTTGTCCATGGCGGTGCCGAGACGCAACTCCTTTGTGCGCTCGACGAGCGTGGTGTAGATTTCGTCGTATTGGGAGCGGTGGACTATTAGGCGTTCGATGCCGACGCAGTTTTGGCCGGCGTTTTGGCTACGGTGAGGTGTAGAATAGTTGAGCGTGAATATTCTGATGTTAAGTATGAGGTCTGAGGAAGCTTACAAGAGTCCACGCATCCATACACTGGCGTATTGCTTGACGTCAGTAGAGGGCATAACAATCGCCGGGTCCTTCCCTCCAAGTTCCAGCGTAACAGGCGTAAGCGACTCAGCCGCAGCAGCCACGACCTTCCTTCCAACTTCCTCAGAGCCAATGAAAGTAACATGTTTGATCCAAGGTGACTTGGTCAGCGTATCTGCGTCTTCTGGGTAGCAGCACACGAGCTATGAATATGTATGAGTTGTGTGAGTATTGTGAGGGTGAGGGGAGGGAAAGGGTGAGAGGGTAGGGGGAAACGCACTTGGACGAGCTCGGGGTCTTGGCCGCATGCGCGGAGACATTCTTTGACTGCGCCGATGAACCACTGGGAGGACCAGACGACGTTTTCGGAGCATTTGACGACTATTCCGTTCCCGGAGAAGAGAGCCGCGAGGATGGGTGAGAGGAGGTTGTGTAGCGCTATAATGCATGGCGTTCGTTTGAGTGTACGTTTGACAAAATTGAATGCCAGGGCTTACGGTAGTTCCAGGATACGATGGCTGCGACTACGCCTAGGGGTTCGTAGTAAACTTTTGCGGACTTGTAGGCCAGTAGCCAGTTTGTTGTTCGGGACTCTGGTTTTAGGTAGCGTTCGCCGTGGTTTACTAGCCAGTCCATCTTTGACGCAGTCGTGAGGATCTCTCCCAGAGCAGCATCAAGTACTACAAGTTCAAGTCAGCATATCCAAAACATAACCACCACATGACGAACAAACGTACACGTTTTACCAGAATCCCTCGCCGCAACCTTCGCACAAGTCTCCTGATTATCAATCAAAAACTTCTTCAAGCTCCTAATCACCTTCCTCCGATCCGCAAACGAGCTGTTCCTCCACGCGTTCTGCGCTGTCACAGCCAGCGTGACCTTGTTTATGATGTCTTCCGAGTTGTCGGCCATGTACGTCCCGAGGTGATAGGACGTGGCGGGGTCGTAGCAGGTGATGTAGCGTCGTCCGCCGGCGTAGCGGGGAGGCATTAGGGCGGGGTCGAGCAGGTGGGATTCGAGGGTGGGGTTTTCGATCTTTATGGCTTGGAAGTCGGGGCCTATGTGCTAATGACAGTGGCATGTGAGCAAACGTTTTATAAGTTCATGGTCCACATACTTCTGGTGCCCTGTATCTGAAGGGAACAGCCCTATTGCGTATAGAGTGGTATCGCTGCACGACGAGCCATATGCCGACTGCGAAACATATGGAGAGAGGGTAGAGGATGCTGCCGAGTCCTGCGTCGTCATAGTCGTCCATGTCAGAGTAGTAGGCGCTGTCGTCCAT
>JAXQGX010000793.1:0-11515 GCA_037040455.1 Irpex sp. P115-07
GCGGAATTACTTATCCAGGGACAAGAGAATTGGCCCAGAATCGCTGTGTCCACGGTGGGGTGTTCAGAGTGAGGATCGATTATCCTCCCGATTATCGAAGTTATATCTCGTCAGAATCGAGCCCGAATCGGCGTCCGATTCTCCGAGAATCTACGCACTCTGAACTCCCCTATTGTTACATCGGACATCACGCCCTTATTGGTTCTGCTAAGTGAGGCTCGGGTTAGTACTACGGACTCGAAGTCCGTGTAAGAGCTTGAAATACCCTCACGAACAGAGGCTGTGGCTGGGAGTGTTGCATACGTGCGCTAACTTTCAGTGCAATAAGGTGGCCATCTTTCGCAGAGTGTCCGGTGCATAGGCGAGGGTGAAGGTGCTTACAGCAAGTGTCTTGAGTCGCGGCGGTGACAGGGGTCTGGTCATATACCATAACAGGCAGGAGCAAGTACCATAAAAGGGAAACACTAAAAGAGGCAGCCGGGGTCGGGGCTACCCAATTATAATAAAGATATACTGATGATTACATAGAGGGAGACCGTCATGCATTGGGTGGACAACTTGAAAGACCGTTACTTCGCGACACGAATCGGCCTGCCCTAAATACACGCGTGATCACGAGCTCACCTGGCACAGTACTTAGCACAGCGCTGTAAAGTATAAATACTACATTGATTGGCAAGTCTCCCTGTTCCACTACAATCGCATAACCTGACATCCGTTAGCGATAGCCTTTTCCTTGTGTAGACAATAAAGTTCTTACTCAACACTCGTGACTTGGATCACTAAACGCTCTCCCAAAGGCATGCGTACGTTCGTCCATCAGCAATATCACAAGTGAATTGGGCGCCGTCTTAGACTTACGACCGTCTTGGCGTTGGAATTGGAACTTTGAGTGAATTGGGCGCCCGTATTGGAAGATGGTCTTGTGTGAAGTATTTACCACTAGGCACGTAAAGGTTGTATGATACACCATGCAAAGCATCACAAATTTTGGCTGTATGGAGTTATTGAAGTACATAGGTTTATAGATATGTATCTTAGTAATTTTATACAATCCCTGCACTCTGAATGGCAGTCCGAAGTAAGTATACCGTCAATTCGTCAGGCCAGCAAGGGAAAGAGTCGACGATTTCATTCTAAGCTGCTACTGTTGTATCGTCTTTGTTAGCTCTCGGGATATTCAAGTTTGGTATGTGCCCGCCAAGCCGAATCCGAGTTTCGGTGTAAGTAAATTCGTCGTATTAATCGCCATTGCTTAGCTACGGACACCGTCGGAAGCGCGAGTGTGAAGCAATGCCCTTGGAGGATTTTTCAAGCAAGGCAACGGTCAGCGTACACATAGTGGGGATGGGTGAAGATGGAGGCGCCTGGGAGTGCTCTCGACGGACAATGACCGCTGATGCATGGTGGACTACCAGGAATTACGATAGATAAACTCACCTGTCCCACCGACAAATACCTCTGCGCCTCCGCCCTTCGCTTAGTACCGAAGCCAATGTCTAGCCGGTGGAGGACGAACTTGCCACTCAGAAGGGAAGAGTTGAGATATGGGGATATGAGGATGCCTCCATCTCCTGTGTACTGAGCGGGACAGAGGCTCAACAACTGCCTACTTGATGCTCCTGGTTTGCAGACGGGGTTCACATCGAGAAGGTACGTACCGAGAGATGGGACACCGAAAGCCTCCAAATCAGAGTTATCGAGGATGCTTGACCATTGAATGCGATCACTACGTTCCAGCAGCTCGAGGAGTGGCGAGGCTTCAGGGAGACTTATAGGTGAGAGGTCTTGAGCACTCACATGAGCCTGGGCGAAGACGGTTACAAGCCTGAGACTGTTCAGGCTGCACGGTGCACATACGCTGATGACAATCTTATTATTTATACATGTTTGACACCGAGGACGCGCGTCTCCAAACTTTATCGATTTCGACCTCGTTCACTGTCATCCTCGATGTCGATGACCTTGCAGCAGATCGCATAGCGGATAGCATTCACCGTGGGAGACATCATGGTATGTTACCTTACCGAGGTGAGTCGTTATTGTGCCTGGAGGGGAGAGGAATGGGAAATCGAAGAGTCACACGTATCATCGAGGGGGAGAAGATACTGTGCTGGCAGTGTGGACGGCACTGGGTGTGTGGGTAGATAGACGTAAGCTGACCAGGACTGTGTATAGGACGATAACAAGACAATCAAGACACTCGCAGGCGGAGCAGAAGACAAACATCATGCCTCATGACGAGACATTCTTACCGCTGGACGTGATCAACCGTGAGTTCGGTACACACATCCCTTCCTTATTCGCTCCTCTATCTCTATCTCTGGTCTGCCTCGGTTCTTTCCACACTTCACCCTCTTCACTTCTTGCTCCCTGCTTTATACACTCCCTTTCGATCGTGCTAATCAACATGAAATCTATCTGCAGATGTAAAGATTGTGGGCTACGGGGTACCTCCTCACTAGCTAGCGATGGTATTGACCTGGACTATGTGTTCATCGCTTACGACCATCCTTTGCTATACACACAGGGTACAAGGACATCAGGCCCCGTTTCGTTATAATTAGAGACACAGCATGCACGAGCACGCAGTTGGATCTGTTTGATAAAGGAGTGTAAAGGTGAGTGCTCAGTGCTCACAGCTCTACGATCGGCGAATTCTTTGCTCATCCGCTGAAATCTTACTTATGCCTAGCACAGTGTACCCTGCACGTCTGAGAAACGGCGGCTCTCTGCCAAGAGGCCGCGTACTCCCAGCAACTCGAACGGCAGGTTCGTGTATCTCACTCCTGCTGTATATAGAAAACTAACGTGTTTTCAGCCCCGCGCCAACTGAGGGACCTATACGAACGTGACTACCTTCATCTTCTGTGTGAGCGGTAGTTTTACGCACTCTTCACAGATTGTCCGAAGGCGCGAGACCACATCCATATCCACCAGTGTCCGTACAAACTCCTCCGCCACAACAACCACCGTCTCAGATTGCCAGAGTCACCAACGAAACATCGACCAAGGACCTGCTTGTATATCTCTTTTCCCCACCGGATCCAAAGTTCGTCCTCCTGCGTTAACAGCATCTTCTGTATGATGTTCTGATTTATCCTGCAGCGACTTGAGTACAATTCCCGACTGCCTAATACGAAGACAGCGCGTACTGTTTCGGAAGCTTACGCGGAATGGGGCGAGCTTGGCCATCAACTGCAGTCTGAAAGCTTTAGAATTGAGTGCGTGCGGTTCTTCCTTCTCTTCTTCCGCTTCTCGTTTGCTGCATTCAAACATTCATCAAGCCCGAATTTGCAAAGTCTCCTTTTGGTGTATGTCATGCGCTGACACCTCGGTTTGCAGCTTTGCCTTCGACCTCGTAGAAGTCTTTCCAGATAGTCCACACCCGCCTCCCGCTACTAAATCCTTCACAATTCCGCGCCCGTCTACAGCATAGTCTCCAGATGATTAGTCCATACGCACCAGTCGACCGCCCATCGTACGGCTCGCCGGGCTCAGTCACTGCGTTCAAACAGCTCCATAACGCGTTAGTCTCTTTCTCTAGCACGGCCTTTGGTCACCTTGTCTCGAAGTTTGGAACTAACCATTACGCACTATTTATCCGCGCCGTATTGAACCCACAGGCTAGTGGCGGTTGTTATTTCGTGGGGCGCAAAGTTCTCGGAGCACCCTCTGCTGGTGAAGGATCGTGCCCGGAATAATGACCAGAGCTTACTCGCGAGGACGCTCATCAACCGAGCGCGCGAGTTGGCAGAGGATCTCAAGAGTCATCGTGTGCCCAATGCAGACCATGTCGTTGTGGGGCTGCTCATCGAGCCTATGCACAACCGTGAGTATGCTTCAGCTGCCTATCACTGTCAACGGCTCATTGAATGGATTATTGCCATCTTCGTGTTGCAGAGAATTTTGACGATAACACCGGTGAGTATGATTCTTCTCTTGAAGTCCCTTATCCTGCTGACGACGATCGGGAAGGCTTCCACAGGTTCTGGTTATTTTCCGCCATCCGACTTCTGTTGGATTTGCAGGTGCGTGTTTCCTGATTTGGTGTCCACCATGATTTTCTCTCTGAGAGCTGATTTTATCACGGTTCACCGGTCAGATCAACCACAAATCCGTGATGTCGAATATTGAGGACCCAGAAGCTCGAGGGACGATGATCTTTGCCTGGTGGATGGCCTGCTTGTCAGATGCTTACCGAAGTGTCTACTACAGGAGAAAATCGATGCTGTCAGTCCTCGACTTCATTTCTCATCATCGTTTTGTGCAAACGTGATTGATACTCTGGCCGTACGGCGATCAACAGCGATGATGATGACTACGACATTGACTTTTACACTGTCGGTCCCGCATCCCCATCCGAAACCAGTTTGTAGTGGTGCGCATACAGCCTCTGGACGGCGGTCTCTCGCGGTTCGCGGTCAGCTCAGCGTTTCAGGTGGACGATGGTGAGGAGGATATCGTGCATACGGGGACTGTTGCGGAGCGTGTTCTCCTCATCAGTGCGTACTCACTAGTCAACTCATCTGCTTGAGAAAATGGCTACTGATGACCGTGTGTATGCATTGTAGTACATCAGTACGGGCTGTTCTCGTTCAAGACAGGCATCGGCTCCGCGCCTGTCACTCCCAGCACGAACGCGCGCAGGGATACTAGGAGAAGCCATCACGTGCAACCTCTTTCACTCGCACTTCCGACCAGGCAGTAGCAGCGTGTCCAAGAGTGGTAGCAGTGGTACTGATTTCTTCGCAGGCTCCCTGAACGCGTACCACACGCCACACAAACGAGTTGTACCATATGAGACTCCACCCCCGTTCACTGAAAGCAGGTCCTGTGCACGCACAATACCACCTTCAACGCACATCTACCGACGTGGCTCCTGAAACGAATGAAGACAACATACGATAGCGGATCTCCGTTGGTGCCGCGGCGCCGCGCACTGCAAATCAGCGACGCACTAGGAGATCATTGCACAGCGGGTGTATAGCTGTCAATGGAAATCTTATGGTATGCTGTTTTTCTAAGTTGTAGTATGTCAACGCTAATACACCCGTACTCCACCCAGTACCGATGGAGTTTGGTGTCCAAAGTGTCCAACCTGCAGGCTCCCGCACACGACCACATGTGCTCGTCACGCTTACTCGCGACGACTCCCGAATACCAACATTGATTTCATCGTATCCACGCTACCGCCGTTTTCCTTGCGGCTCCCTCGGCAACAGACAACAACAACGACGCCTTCCTGACCATACCTCTGCTACCTCCATCTTCGGCTTACCTTCCTTGGCAATGACTTCGATGAAGCTCATGTCGCCTATGCGGGGAATTAAACTCAGTGAGCTGATCCGCCTCCATTCACTGGTACTGAATAATAAATTCGCAAAATGGAATTTTATTGGTTAGGGTAGAAAAGATGCTGCTTGTACACCAGCGAGGTCAGAGGGTTCCTTCGAAGTACTTAGATTGATGTAATTAGTCTTGATTTTAATATATTTCATTCTAAAATGCACACAATCCTACATAAAATGCACCCCAAGACGTACCTAAACACCAACTCAATACCACCAAGACAGAATTGGGACTGATGTTTCCTGGTGTATTTGGTCGTCTTGGGTGTCTTGGGTGTCTTGCCCCAAGAGGTGACATGTGTTTCCCAAGACGGGTTGTCTTGGGCGTCTTGGGTGTGTTAGGTGTCTTTCATGATCTTGGGCAATACACCCAAGACGGTTGTCATTTTGCTGATGTCCGCCGTGTAAAGCTCATTCGGCACACAACGCGTCTCCGTCCACTGCCATCTTCAAGCTCCCACCCGAACTGCTGTGCATGTTTAGTTCTGAACCATCTGCGCCTCCGATCCGTCCCTCCCTTCAAGTATACTGTACACTTGTATCACGCCGCGCAGTTGACCACCACCGACGCGATAACACCCTCGCAATCGGATGGGTGCAGCTCAAAGACGGGGGCTGGATCATGGATAACGGGCCTTAGGCTGTATCCGCTACCTTCTCATCACGCTCGCGCACACGGGCACGAAAAGATAATAGGATCATCCAGCGTACAGTATTCGATAGCTGTGTTCCTGGTCGTACGTCGTCTTTAAACATCACCAGTGTATTACTGACTTGAATAACACGAACAGAACGCGAATAAATCTAGCGGTCTGTCACGCTCATTCGACCGTGGGCATTCTAGAACATTATTATTACGCGTGACAGCTCACGAGGAGGTGTAACAATCAAGAGAGGGGCGTCACGATGGAAGAAGGGGAGGAAGAAGAAGTGCGTTGTAGTTTGTCTGTTCACTAGCATCTTCGTCTGACTCTTTACCCTTGATTATACTTAACTCATATGCATCACTAGTACTCTCCATCCGTCGACGATGTCTCCGTCAATCGGACTCGATTTCAGGCTCGAACATCTCAGAAGTGGGACGTAACTTCACCAACCACGATCCAGTTCCTGTCTCCCATGCATTCAGTAGTACTTACTCATGCATACATGTCAAGCTCTTTCCAGTTCCTCCGGCATCCGGGCCACACTCCGAGTCGTAACGTATAAGAACAAGGGAGTAGTAGCCTCACCTACTAAACCCCCACCCAGCTGGACACTCCTAATAAAGCTGATCGAGAATGCCCTCTACGCCTCCTGTCGTCTACAACCCCCCTGACTCGACCAACGTATTGCAAGTCGAGTATCACCAACACAGCGCTCAAGTTAATACCGGTACGTCTCCGCATTCCCACCCCCATTAATGCCTCCCCAGTTTTCCCCGCCGTGACGTTTACATATACACGTAGCTTGTTGGTCGTCTACACAAGCGGGTACGAATACAGACCCGCCTCGCGCGCGTTCTCCCAAGTGCGTAGAGCTTTTCGTACCAGTGGGATGTGCATGCGGGGCTTACGTGCTTTGCTTTTGATAGCGGCTCACGGTTCACGGTGAACGTTAACGTCGGCCTCTCTGAACGAATACAAATACGAGTTGGTGTTGTAGTCACTGAGTGGTAAATTGCACCGACGCACCGATGCACGAGAGTGATGGCAGCGTCACGGTCTATTAATACAGGATCCACTAGTGTACTTAGTATCGTACTTCTCTTTGCCAGTGAACTTCGAGTTCAAGGAGACACACCGCTGAGGTTTATAGTGTCGAGTGATGTTCCAAGATAACAACTTGAAGGCTTCTGTTCATAAGTAATCCTACATCAACCTCGCCGGATTTTGTCCTACAGGGGCTCGGATAGACTCTATTACTGTAAATTTGAGAAGATCGAACAAACCAAATATTAACCTGAGCATTATCGACCGTCTGATAGTACCCGTGTATCGTACTCTGAGCTGATCGCGTACTGCATAAATTTAAAATGCATACCATCGGGGACTACACGCATAAGTACATTCTAGATGGCTGTGGAATACTACACGCAGAATCCATAGAAGTATATGCATGTCAAGTTTACCTGCAGACGTCGACGTCTCCACGCGATCACGTTTGTGTTTAGGGCAGACTGATTCGCGTCGCAGACATCCGACAACGGACCTGACGCCGGTTCCGAGTCGTCCTCCGTCCTCCAATTCGTCCTCGACCTTGATTAACGAGTTACCATCGCAGACCATACGCTCACTTCAGACTAGGCCCATGGCAGCTCTCGCAGTGAGAAGAAAAAATTCAACTTTATGCGACGTTCGCGATCGTCGTGAATGTGTATATATATGTACGTATGTCGCTCAAGAGGAATGTCACATATAACTTACACGAGCAACATTACTTAACATCGTTTGCAATGCATAGCTGTAAAGATCGTTATATTGTGCGCAACAGCATTTTTTGCCCTTGGATGGGATGGGGTGGAAATCCCCTACTACAGCGAACGGAACGTGGAGCTGACCTTGTTAGCTGCCTGCCGTTACGACAGGAAACTGTCACGCTCATCCAAAAAAAAAAGATCGATCGACCCTGTGACTGGGACGCGTGACGATGAATCTCATTGCCTGTAACAGACTGCGCATATCCAGCGACTCTTCTGCTTTGACACTTAACTATCCCGACGAAGCTTAAGCGATGTTGATGACGTTTTTGAGTAGCAGAACCATATAAAGCTGGCCATCGAGGTGGGCGATGTCCGCTCCCTCCTCCTTTCGCTCGAGCTCTGATTACTGGCAGGGTATCAACTTGAAGATATCAAGGCTTCTATTCATACTCCAAATCCTACATCAACCTCGCCGGATTTTATCCTACCGGAGCTCGGATGGACTCTATTACTGTAAATTTGAGAAGATCGAACCAACCATTAGCATTACTTATCGACCGTCTGATACTCGTGTATCGTACTCAGCTGATCGCATTCTAGAGCAAACGCATACCATCGGAGACTAATAACTACACGCGTACGTTCTCGTTGGCCATGGAGTACACACAGAATCCAACAAGTACATACATGTCAAGTTTACCTGCAGCTGCAGAGTCGACGTCGACGTCTACAGACTCGGACGCGATCACGTTTGTGTTTAGGGCAGACTAATTCGCGTCACAGCCACCGAACTTCCGAGTCGCCTTCGTCCTCGTTCCTCCCTCCATTCTAGATCTGTATCGCACCACGCACCACGCTCAACGCTCGCGATCGCAAGAACCACCCGCAGGAGCTGAGGAACGTGGAGATCTGAGATTTAAGATACCATCGCAGACTGCGCTCACTTCAGACTGGACTCTCGCAGTGAGAACAAGGAAGAACCGACTCAACTTTATGGTGATTGTGTATCTAGGTATGGAATGTCACATGTAACTTGCACGAGCACGAGCAACATTACATGTTAACGTCAGTTTGCAATGCATAGCCGTAAAGATTGATGGACTAGTTGGCTGCCACTGTGACCGCGCCGCGTGACGATGAATCTCATTGCCTGTAACAGACTGCGCATACCCGGCGACTCTTCTACCTTGACACTCAACGATTCCGACGAAGCTTAAGCGATGTTGATGCCGTTTTTGAGTGGCGGAGACATGTAAAGCTGGCCTTTGAGGTGAGTAGTGTACAGGATGTCCGCTCCCACTCCTTTCTCTCGAGCTCTGATTCTCGACTCACTACGCCTTGACTAGTGACTGCTTTCTAGACTTTTCAGCTTTCAGCCTCGTATTATACGCATACAGCCCCCTCCAGCCTGAGAGTTCTAGGATGAAGACTACAGTCGCCGTGGCTGCCTCCCTCATCCCCGCTACGAGAGCAGACTTGACGTCATACATGGTCTATCAGGCCGGTGAGTTTCTCCTCAACTCCTCCACGTCCTCACTCTTTCTTTCATTCCGCACACCGCCGTTGCCCCCTGCCTCCGAGCCATATCACGCTGCATGCTCTCGAGCCTCAATTGCCTGTCGAAACCTCACAACTTCGCCGATCTGCGCATACATGCCATAGATTTCTGACACAGCATACATCATACAGGTTGTATCGCCGCGGACGCTGCATGTCGCGCTGCATTCGGCGGTACCGTCCTCTTCATCTCGGTCTACACTCATTGTTCCGGCATCTGTGCTCACACTGCGCCGTAAAATGCGCCCTACCGTCGCAGGTAGGTGCACGTATTTTTTCAGTCTGCGTCCGTCTTATTCCTTATCACCTTCGCACTATTACCAGCGTTTTTCCTGAGGAAGCGACCAACGGATACTCGAGGGGCATGGGTATGTATACCGCCAATTCCGAGACGAGACTTTTGGTTGAGGTCAGGTTATCAATCAGCTCTCTGCGCTCGCTCGCTTCTATATGCTATCTGGAGGCGTGTGCGTTTTGGCGTGTACGTACGTTCCGTTTTGCACATGACTGATCAATCATTTCCCCTCATGCGGCATGCTGACAGATTCTTCCTCAGGCTGTACATGCTTCCATTGCTGGCTCACGGAAGGAAACGAGCGATACTACGTTGTGACATGCTTCTTTTCCTGATGACATATCATCTGTCCGTGCTTTCCCCTGCTTTCCCACTACCTATCGATACCTATCCTTCATCGATAAAGGTTGTTTCTGAGGTTGAATCTTCAAGCTTCATCTCCTAACCCTCACAGGCAAATCGAGTCGTGAACCCATATCACAAACATGGACACTACGAACGAGCTGGTCGCTCGCCGCAATGCTCAAAGACCCAGCCCTCAGAAGCAAAAACTAGAACCCCCACGCTCCCCTTCGCCATCGTCAAAGTATGTAGAAACCTTGTTACTCCAAGCTGATCTATTCTACTCACTTCGGCCAGGGAGCCAGGAGTTGCCAGGACGACGGCCTTGGATACCAGTCATACCAGAAGTCGTCGACCTCGACCAGTTGACTCGGAAAGAGACGTTGAGGTTGTTGAACGTGCTGCCAACGAGAAGACGTCAGGCTCAGCTATCTCCACTGCTTTGGATTCCAGCCATGTCAGAAGACTTCGATCTCCATCATCGACCGCAGTTGTGGACGTCGTCCAAAATGTTGCCCACAAGTACGGTAGGAGAAGAGGACCCGCTTATCAGGGCGATATACAACATATGCGCTATTTAGGTTCCATTCGTCACACTGAAGACCACGATTACGTTTCGCAGTTGGATGAGATAGAGAGCGGTGGATATGCTCCAAATACCACTGGTGAACGTATGTCTGGGGTACCGGTCCGAAATGAAACTATTGAACAAATTCCTCATTTATGTCAAGGGACTTCGGGAGTCGATGAATCCCATCACCTCACCGGCTTTCCATTACCCTTGCTTTCGGGGCAAGTGGCACCTTCGCGAGTCCTGCAAGAGGAAGTTGTACACAGACACTCCAATCCAATTCCCGGCGGACTCGAGGGGCGACACGACAGTAGGTTTCGAAATTAGCGCTTCACACAAACGGCATTTAGCTTACTCGTACTATCATTGCTGCAGTGCATTCCAGAGTTGCCGCAGAGGACCAGCGTAGGATGTCCGACAGGGGCGACCGCGACCGCTGGCATGATGCCAACCGACAGTATACTAGCAGACCGCCATTGATCGTCAAGTTCACAGGGTATCGTATCCTCAACTCCTGTGCTCTGCTCGTGTTTGGCACGTGGAAAGGGGTGGCTGCGTATCAGGGAAACGCAATCATATCGAACACCCTGGATGTTATTTTCGGTGTCGTTTTGACCCTTTTGTAAGCCATGATACGCTCCTCCAAGCTTCCAAGGTCTTACTGATGAATGTGACGTATAGTCTTTACTGGCTGGGCCATTTTGAAGCAGTGGACCCGCCTTGTCTCCCGTGGCTGTTTCACGAGGACTACGCTGCTAAACTGTTGTCACACCGAGCTGGTCGCTCGCGTCATTTACGAAGGCACAGTATAGTACCGTAGACAGTATGACTCGCCGTCCAAGGTCCAACCAGTAAATGTCGACTCATGAATCTACCTTCCATACCTGCCTATACGATCGTCAAGCCTGACTATCATAACATATGTCGGAAAAAGTAAAAGTGCATCCGGAGGCCGGGATGCGGTCGGATGCGCCTAAGGCATCGCGATTGTAAGGAAT
>JAXQGX010000794.1:0-11563 GCA_037040455.1 Irpex sp. P115-07
TTCCATCGGACTTGCCGCAAAATTCTTTAGCTAGATATCACGGTCGTTAGTTATTAAGTAATCGTAGTCCTCGTCTTCTTTGACTTTTGTGCTTTGCTATGGTACAACATTATTGATGGGTTTTGGGGAATAACTTGCCGATGTGTGTTGTCGATGCGTGCGTGAATCAAGTGCCCACATTACTCAAGTTCAAGAGAGTTCAGGTAGCACTGATATACAGCTGGGGATATGCTACAACAAGTTCGTTCGGTGTGGTGCTCTAGAAATACAAGCTTGCTGCGAATACAACTTGAAATCGAGCGAACAGGTCAGCGAAAGCCACAGTAAGGTATGCGAAAGACTTACTGTCACGTTTGATCTTCATTTGTGCTTCTTCCATCTTCTTGAATAACTCCGCATCTCCAATCACCCGCGCCGCGTCCCGTACTTCACGACACGTCTCGTCAAGACGAGTAATACACCTGACGATCGTACCCTCTGGGACGTCCGTAAGATCTGTGATCTGCTCAAACGGCTGTGTCGAATACCATATCAGCACCTTTTCGTGGACTCCAACGCACATAGCGAAAGCCTCACCATGCCTTTCGCCCACTCATACACCACCTCCATCAACCCAAACTTGAGAGCTCTGAACTCCTCTCCGGGCACCTTATGAGCCTCCTGTACACGTTCCACACGCTCGGCAATGGCGATGATCGCGTCACGACCTTCTTCTAGCTTGGGCGGGATGGCGGGTTCGACGTCTGTCTTTTCTTGGAAGATGAAGCACGAGAGGAGTGCGACGACTTCTTCGGGTTCGTAGGCCGCGAGGGTATTCTCGAGGATGAGCTCTGTGAGCACGAGTTCGTTGGCGGAGTTGATCTACGAAGTAGCCGTTAGAAGTTGAAAGCGTGGATGAGGGTCCTTGGATAGAACTCACTTCACAGGCGACTCTGCCTTTGAGTAGGACAGTGGAGTTTGCATCGATGAACTTGAGCTCCTTGAGAACGTCCACTCGTTGCTCGTAGTCTGGTATGAGCTCCAAATTCTGTTCTGATATCGCCATTCTCAGTTCTGCGATCTTCGCTCGGAGGATTTTTTCGCCATGTAGGATCGTAAACTGCATAGTGTAGGATTCAGCATCAGCGGTTCCTATAGCAGGAAAAATGAGAGTCCATTCAGACGTACGTGATCTTCAAAGTCAGGGCATTCCTTGCACTTATATGTCGGAAGACGTTTGATAATACCATCCCTCGTCCGGACTGCCTCTTGGAAGTCGAGGTCCCTGAGCCTGGACTTCCAGTCCACTTCGGGGATCGAGCCGACAGATATCCACTCGCTAAGAACACCCAGTAAAGCATCTTTTGCGCCGTTCAGATCCCGGAGCTTGTGCACGTCAACGATGTTTTCGACATTGACCTATGTAGCAATGAGCATCATGCGTTCCGAGGCATCTAGGCTTAGAACACTGACCTTAACAACGCGGTCAGTCACCACAGCTATGCTGCTCAGTGGCACAGCTCTAACGTCGTACACGGCGTCATCGACCACAAGTGATGCGGGGTCGAAAGGCCATACAGGGGGAAGAGTGTCCCCTTCCACATCTGAACACATAGCAGGATTAGGCATCAGCCTTATAGCTGATTAAGGGCGGCGCACCATAAGAACCATCCTTAGTGGCGGAATCTACCACTCCAAGGACCAGGTATGTGCGCTGTGCCTCAGACGTGCCAGAATCTAAAGCCGGAGCTGGGGAAGCCTTAAGGGCAAGGCCGATATTGGACCTAAAGTGCTGCATTCCAGTTAGATAGCTAGCTAACGACGTATAATGTCTGGCTGCTTACTCCGTCTCGAAGGATAACTACTCGGCCGTGGAGCAACTGCTTCCTCCCTTTACGCGTATGAGCATCGTCCATGGTCAGCAATGTGTGGTTCAGTTCCGTGATATGAGCGATATCGTCGTAATACTGTTCAATGTTAGGGACGCATATGTCGCATTCGAGCTTCCTGACGGATGTCAGAGCTTTCTCGGCCTATCATTGGTCATTGAAAGGAGGTTAGCGGATATACAGTCGGACAGCTTGAATATACACATACCTCGACCACCTGCTTCTGCTGATCGGGGAGCAAACGCTGTGAGGCATTCTCGGAGAAGCTCCGTTTGATCATCTCTTCCACCCTCAGAGCTTCAACACGTAGCAGGTTCAGTATCATGTTGTACGTCAGTCGGAACTGTGACTGTAGGCGCGTTGGCCTCCCGAGTATCATGTTCTGCAGTACGGCTTGCTATACAGAATTTATGAGGTGACACCAGTTAGCAGCGAGTACAACACTCACATCTGGTAAGCTGTCATTGGCAACAATGATGACAGTACCGGTAGCGTCAAGACCTCGACGCCCAGCACGGCCAGCCATTTGAGTGTACTCTCCGGGAAGGATTTCCCTGAAGCTGCGGCCGTCGTGTTTTCTGATGTGCGAGAACACAACGCATCTCGTTGGCATGTTCACACCCTATAAGCAATGAGACGAGTGAAAGCTAAATGATGAGGTGCGCCCTTACCATAGCGAAGGTCTCTGTGGCAAACAAGACTTTCACAAGACCTCGTCCGAAGAGAAGTTCCACGACTTCCTTGACTATTGGGAGCAAACCGCCATGATGCACACCGATGCCACGAGAGAGTAGGTCTCTCATCCGTCGGATCTGTGGGAGCTTTCTGTCGACATCTATAGGCTGAGCTTAGCCACGACAGGTCTCATTTCTTAATTCGTTGCTCACCTTTGAGCCTCGACAGAGCCTTTTCGATAGTAACATGGATTTCGCTCTTCTCAGATGCTGTACAAAGGTCCGCATTCGTCAGAGTACCAGCATTCTCCTCGCATCTTTTCTTCGAGAAGGTAAACACGACAACGGGCAGTAGATTCAGCTTGCGCAGATTCCCCACGAGATGAACGTAGAGGTTCTTGTCAGGCTGGTGGAACGTCCGCGCAGAGGAGCCACCCCTGCCTACGCCTGGCGCACCTCCTCGTGAGCCGCCGCGGGCAGGTGGTCCACCTCGCCCGCCTCTTTGCGGGGCTGCCGCACGACCCAAACGCTGTACTGGCGGCAGACCGGCTGCCTCGCGTTCTTTGTCTTGTTTCCGGCGCAGTGCTTCTCCGGCTTCTTTGTAGCTGACAAACCATCAGTCAGCAGATGCAAGGAGATGGCTAAGTAGGAGTTTGGTACAGACCCGTCGGTGTGGAATTTGCCGCTGGCGCCGACTAATTTGTGCAGCGACTTTCCGGCGTAGAGGAAATGTTCGAGGGGGACAGGACGCTTGGCGGTTGAGATGACGTAGATATCTTTCTTCTTTGTACGACTGCAGAAGTTTAGTTCTCCGCAATAAAGTGCATCCTTAAATACGAAGCTTACCCGACCCAGTCAGCAAACTCTTTGGTGTTGGGCACCGTCGCCGATAGGAGGATGATATTAACATGCTCAGGAAGCATGATAATAACTTCTTCCCATACAACACCTCGCTGAGATATATGTAAATTTTGCGAGATCACCCATGAGCGAGACAATGACATACCTCGGCATCATTCACGTAGTGGACCTCATCGAATATCACAAATTCTACGTCTCGAATGAGATCAGCACCTTTGTACAGCATACTTCGAAGAATCTCCGTTGTCATGATCAGACAGCTAGCCTCTGGGTTGATCTGGACGTCGCCAGTGAGGATGCCGACTGAGGACGCGGAGAACGTCTGCTTGAAGTCGCGATATTTCTGGTTCGAGAGAGCCTTGATAGGTGAGGTGTATATTGCTCTGAAGGTCACATCAGTATCAAGCTGCCGATCTGATGCAAAAATCCATACCGTGTCATGTGCTTCGCTGCGAGAGCAATGGCGTACTCTGCTACCACCGTCTTTCCAGCAGACGTGTGAGCAGCGACAAATACCGAGTCACCCATTTCGAGGTGGTATACCGCTTCTTTCTGGAAAGTATCGAGCTCGAATGGGTACTAAAAACAGGTGAGCTGATCCTTCGGTATATCCACAGGCAAATGCATACCTTGTGAGCCATATCAGGTACAAGTTCGTGGAAATTCTTCATTGGCCTGTTCACATCGACTTCATGGGCCCAGTCACGTTTCTGCACAGGAGCATGCCGTCGGGATGTCTTTGTAGTGGTGACGGGTTTGAGATTTGATCTCTGGAGCGCAGTTAGTATGATGTGCTGTACCCATAGCAAAGTCACTTACCGAGGCCGGAAGTAAGTCGTCTATCTCTGATGAGCCAATCTGCTCTCGAATCAGGGCATCGGCAGCATCAAAGTCTGGGCCATCGTTCTGCTCGTAACGTCAGCATAGACAAAGAAGCTGCTGAATGATTGAATTCACGTTTTCTGTCTCTTGAGCCGCGGCGTCGATGCCTTGTAGGATCTCATCGTCTCCCTCATCCGGATCGCCCGGCAGACGTAAGCCTCGGGTAAACCCAGGCGGTATACTCTTCAGTCCCTTTGAGGTTTCATCAAGATCCTTAAGAGCAGAAGCATCCTTGGCAATATCATCGAGACCGCCAGGCCAGAATGGTACATAGCCTGATTTGCCTCTGACGAAGTTACTACTTGGAGCAGGAGCGCGATCAAGTGACGTCGACGTGAGACCGGTGCTGACACGGGGATTCGCCACCTAGGATGTGCCGATGTAGGAGTGGAGGTGAGTCAATGGTCGGAGTCGGACTTACCTCCGTGTATCCAGTTACGCGTCCGTTCAGTCCACTGCGCACAAACGCTAGGCTTGTCGGAGGCGGCGACGGTTCAAGTGTAAGGAGCGAGGGTATTGATAGCTCCTCATCCCAGTACCTACTCCATTTTCAATACAAGTGTTAGCTGGAAGAAGTTATCTCTCACTTTTGCAGGTATGGCAGCCAATGGTCTGGAAACTTGTCTGGCGGTAGAAGCAACTTGCGTTCAATCTCCCTGTGCACCTCTTCGGGTGTGGGGAGGCCATTCAAGCCAATCTCAGAAAGTATTTCGTCTGCATTTTCCGGATCAGGATGTATTATCTGCTGTAACAGGTCAGCATGTGAGAGAGGCATTTAAACGCGTCTGACTGATGAGCGTGGCTGCAGATATAAGAAGCGCCCATTTCTCTTCGCGAAGTGGCAATCGGGTACGAACGCCACAAAGCCGTGTACTGCCTTATTTGGAGCAGTCCCAGCGCGTGATTGTTAATTGAGCGTCTCTTCACTTTCGGTCTCGGACTGATCGGCTTCCCCACACTCGCAGTCAAGTGTTTCCCCGGGTATCTCAACCGTGACAGTTCAAAAGGTGGCGGGGCGTGTGCAGAGGTGGTTCAAATTCCCCAAAGTCAGACTACGACTACCCAGCCTCATCTGGAACGTAATTGACTTTGTCGCAATCGACGTTTTCACCATGGCCACCGTTCCGAGGGCACTCCAGGCAGGACGCTTTCTCCCCGCTGGCCGTACTTTCGCAACCTTGCCAGCTCTCCCGCTATCTCCGCCTTCTGTGTCTGCTGAGGACGCACACTTCCAGGCACGAGTTAGAGACACACAGGAGTTCTTCGACCAGCCGCGGTTTTCGTCTCTCACTCGGCCTTACACCGCGGAAGATATCGTATCCAAACAAGGGTCCCTCCCTGTGCTACCTCTTCCCTCCACTCTTTTGGCAGACAAGCTATGGCGTTTATTCAGAGAGAACAGACAGCAAGGAAAGCCTGTACACACTATGGGAGCGGTAGACCCCGTTCAGATGACGCAAATGGCTGCACACCAGGAGGTCGTCTACGTCAGCGGATGGGCTGCCTCTAGTCTATTGACCACCTGCAGCAATGAAGTTGGACCCGACATTGGGTGAGTTTATATTTGAATCAGATTAGCCTTTAACTTACGTACGGCGAGCGATTATCCATACACTACAGTTCCGAACCAAGTACAACGTATATTCCGAGCTCAACAATTACACGACAAGAAGCATTATGACGCACGACTGGCAATGTCAAAGGAAGAACGAGCCTCAGCTCCATATGTAGATTATCTCAGACCCATTATTGCGGATGCTGACATGGGGTGAGTGGTGTTGTTTCTACCCCTTGCAATGTCTCTTATTCATCAATTTAGTCACGGCGGCCCTTCTACGGTTATGAAGCTAATCAAGCTATTTGCTGAATCGGTTTGTATTCCACTCTCGTCTCGACAAATTCATCATTAACAAATGAACAGGGCGCTGCCGCAGTGCATCTCGAGGATCAACTCGTCGGAGGCAAGAAGTGTGGACACCTTGCGGGCAAAGTGCTCGTTCCTGCGTCAACCCATATCTCACGTCTGATCGCCTCACGTTTCCAACTGGATTTGCTGCAAAATACAATGCTGTTGATTGCTCGTACGGACGCTGAGTCTGCGAAGCTATTGTCCTCCACAGTTGATATCCTGGATCACGAGTTCATTCGGTATGTTGCATACGATATGTATAGCCGCACACCGTATACTAAGCAGCTACACTACAGGGGTACCACCGTTCAAGGCAAGGGCCTCGCAGAGGTTATTCAAGAAGCCGAAGCTCGCGGCGCAACCTCTGCTGACGTGAACAAGATCGAGCAAGAGTGGTTAGAGCAGCACCCTCTCTGCACATTTAATGAGGGTATGTTAAAGTTTGCCTGTAATCTGGATACTCACTGATGAAGCATCCACTTGAAGCTGTGGAGAAAGCTATCGAGCATTCATCGTCTCTGGCACCGGGCGCGAAAGCTTCTGCTCTCAAGCATTATTTGGAAGCGGCCGATGGTGTATCGAATAGCGAGGCTCGCGACATTGCGGCAGACGTCCTCGGCGAAAGAATTCGCTGGGATTGGGACAGTGAGTACCCAGTCGAAGGTTCCATCAATATTCTTATTCACCATCCAACTCTCAGCTCCTAAGACTCGCGAGGGCTACTACCATTACACCGGAGGCATCAACGCTGCTATCAAGCGATCCTTGGCCTTTGCCCCTTACTCTGACTTAACATGGCTCGAGACGAAGCGTCCTGACCTAGAACAAGCCAAGTCGTTTGCAAGGAGGATCAAGGAGAGGTACCCTGACAGGATGTTCGTATATAACTTGAGTCCAAGCTTTAACTGGATCGGTGAGGGCTTCACCAACGACGGATTGAAGAACTTCATATGGGAGCTCGGGCAAGAAGGGTAGGTGTAGCGTACCTCAACGGATTCGAGACGTCTACTCACGGATCGTTCTAGATTCGTTCTGCAGTTGATCTCCTTGGCTGGTCTGCACTTGAACGCAGCAGCTACTCTTGAGCTTGCCCAAAGGTTCAAGACGGAGGGTATGCTCGCCTACGTCGACCTCGTTCAGAAGAAGGAGAAGCAGCTGGGCTGTGATGTCTTGACACATCAGAAGTGGTACGTGATGACTCTATCTCTGGTGCCACGAGGCAACACGCTCATCCGTCTTACAGGAGCGGAGCGAATTACATCGACCGCATCCTCAACACCGTCACCGCGGGTTCATCAAGCACATCCTCAGTTGGAAAAGACTCCACCGAACATAGTTTTTAAGGGGATTCTTGTCTAGGAGTTGAGAAGTAAATCACACTGGCTGTTATAGAGTCTGCCATTTAGTCAAACCAAAGATCTCACCGAGGCGAACGCCACTCTATTGAACATATACAAAAACAAAAACAGCATAAGGATATGTACAATAAACAATGTTTGAACACAGCTCGGCCGTGCTTGGCCTCGAACGGAACAGAAGCTCGCGAACACTGTACCAAGAGCTTGAAAGTCGCCTGGAAGAACCGAACGAAGGCCTGAGGACAATATCAAATACAGCAAAGTTCCAAGATGAAATGCAGAAGCTTGGACCAGCAAGGACGGCGAGATATTGTAAAGCAAGAAATGATATGCCAAAGCGACAAAAAATGCAGGTAAAGTGAGGTATCAAACTAGAAAAGTACGTAAGTAAGAAGAGCAACAGATGACGTGGAACGACTACGTATGTGACTGAACATGTGAAGGACACTCCTACTCACGCGAGGACACCGCTGGAGCGTCCATCGCGTGGAATGGGTACGCTAGCTTACCAGGCGGAGGAGAAACAATCTCAAACTGTGATACGTCGAAGCTAGGTCGGCTCTCGTACGACTCCACAGACACCCTCTGCTGCGCTATCAAGCCGTTAAGCGGGGGTGAGGTAGCCACGTTCAAGGGCGAGCGTGTCCGAGGCGGTGAAGACGCCAATATGGAGGATGATACGCTCAGCTTGCCGTTCGAATGTGAGAGTTGTGAAGTACGGCTGGACGAGCGCATCTGGTGTGTGAACTGCTCGGGTATGGCGGGACTAGGAGGGAGTTCCCCGAGTGTACTGGAGCTAACACTGGAGCCTCCACGAATGGCGACTGATGCAAGGTCAACGATACTCGGTCTGCGTTTCTTGAGGGTTTCTGGCAACTGCTCGTTGCTTGATCTCGGTGTTGACGCAGTCGAACCGTTCTTTACTCCCTTGCTAGAACTAGCAGAGAGGCCGTTAGATGATTTCCATGACTTGAGTATTGACTTGCGGACGCTATTCCTCTGTGGCGGGGAGTCAGGAGCAGCGGATGGTGGGCGGCTTGTTTGTTGCGACGGAGGTCGGCTACCTGAAGGCGGAGTGGAAGGTCGCAGAGGGGCTGGCCGACTGGGATGTATAGGGTAAGGTGATTCTTGGTCAAAGCGCAAGGATTGTACGACAGGCTCTCCTCGCAGCTGGCGTACAGAGTCTGTCGATAGTTCTCGTGAAGGCCTGAAGGGGACCTGCAGACCATTTTTCGGCATTTCTGACAAAGCCGGCGACAAGGGCACTGGTGGTGTCCGTGAAACCGACTTTGACCTCGTCCGTGCAGCTTGGGCGTTCGGCGGCGATGCAGTGTTGGGCGACGACCTGCCTGATGGTGGCTGAATGACTGACGAGATAGAAGCTCTCTTGCTTTCACTCCTTCGCCAAAGCCGCCGAATACTCTTCACACCCCCAGAAAGCGCTCCTGACGACTTTGCTGGACCAGGTCCAACTTTTGCAACTTCATCAGACGTTACGGAATCCAATGAAAATCTGCTAGAAGGTGCTTGAGAAGGCGGCCGGCCCTCGTCCGGGACTGCTACTGATATCCCCAAACCCGTACCAGCCTCAGGAATAGAACTCAGATGCTCGTCTGCTTGAAAAGAGGCCTCAGCTTCGGAAGGAAATCGGCCAAATGGATCAGGTGATAGAGGTATGATAGGCGAGTCTTCGTGTCTTCGTACGGTTAACATTGATGGGGCAACAAGAGGGGGATACAACGCATTTTCTTCCTCCAGCGCCTTCTGCCTTGCCAGTGTCTCATTCGAGATCAGATTGGGATCTTCTCTCTGTCTCGAGAATGCTTTAGGGGGTTCAGTGGAGATGCCATTGAATGCAAAAGTCGGCGGGGACGGTGGTCTATCAACGTCTTCGACACTATTACCGTTGAGGTGAGAGTAAGGAACAGCAGGCCATGATGCGCCGGCAGGGCTCCTGCAGCATGTCGAGTTATTCTAAAAGCTTTATATTATAATGGAATAATGCCTACTTGGCAGGTGATTCGAACTCGGTCTGCCTCCGTGGAGACAACACGCTACCAATGGAAGGCGATCGTTGAGAACCACGCTGAGCAGAAAGAGTGGGTGAGAAATCCTCAGGCTTGAGATCTACTGATTGTAATCTCCGGGGCGATAGTGAGGCAAGGTTCTGCCAAAGATGAGTTATGCATTCACAGATCAAAGTCGGAATCAACTCACTTTCTCGAGTACGTCCAACTCTGCTGCCATGATATACTGGCTCTTACGGCGATCGTAAGGGTCTGACTCGTCGTACTGTCGCATGTGTCAGTGTCATCGAGAACAGTAACAAGCTATATAACCTACCTCGCCTTCAGCAGTAAGCGAGGGATCAAGGCCGAGATCCAGATCATCGAAAAACACGCCAGCTCGCTTGTCGTCTTCAGGACTCCTGATCTTCCCTACCAGGTCCTCACCGCTCTCCACATCATCCTCATCTGAGCTGCGGTTCTCGGGACTCTCTGATGGAGATGGTGTAGACAAGTAGGCTAGATGGGCGCCATCCGTACTGCCGGTGAGAGGGGTGGGCTGTTCGGGAACGATCAACTCATTCCCAGATGCAGAACGTATGATGGTAATAGGAGGAGGGATGTGTCGTTTGGCGGTACTCGCGGTTGTAGGGGATGATTGACGTTTGTCTGACGAAGGTGACCCGTCCGGGATCGAAACTAACAGCTCCGGTTTACCCATCTTCTCCAGCAGCTCGTCGACCTCGGCTTCCGCATTCTCAGAAGGCATGCGGTGTTCGTCATCAGCTTCCAGGTCATCCGGTAGATTTGAGACGGCGGCAGCATCCAGAGCAAGGTCGACAGCGTGCGGGTTCGCCTGTCGAGTCTGCTCGCCAGAGTGGTGAATGTCATTCCAAGTCTCCTCATCCTTGCCAAAGACATCCTCTAGAGGGTCGCGTCCGTCAAGCCCCGGTGTCGCCTCATTATCATCTCCTCGGCCCTCTCCGTCTCCGTCTCCATCTCCCTCGCGCTCATCCTCGTCTGCTTCCTCCAACTGTTGGTATCCCTCATCATCCAACACCAGTTCCTCTGGTTCCGTTGAGGCCTCTGTGGTTAAGAAGAGATTAGGACTTGGATTGACCCCGTTCAGTTTCTCAACCAACGCCAGGTCAATCGGTGCCTTCTTCGACCCCTCGCCGTCTTCGTCCATCTCGGACCGACTCCCGCTTCTCCCACCTTGCCTGCTTTCTGCTCGCTTAGCGTAATTGTTCTTTCTGCTCTTTATCCACGCGTCGTACCACCTCGCCCTCCTTTTATCAATCTCAAACTCTACCTTTGCGAGCACAGGCAGGAGAGAGTTTGAACCAAGACCGGGTAGAGGTAATGAGTCGGCACCGTGTGGAGGTTCTACCGACGATGCAGACTCCGGAGTGTCCATTTCGCTTTGTGAGGTGTAGACCGACTGAGAGGGCGTTGAGGTCGATGGAGTCACAGTCGATATTGTTGGTTGGGGTGTTTCTGTTAACCGGGGAGGAACTACGGATCGGAGGGATATGACGCTTGGTGAAGCCAAGTCCTGTAGTAGAGAAGGCGTCGAATGGCTAGCCAAGCTGTAGTTCATGCCAAGTCCCAGAGGTTTCGGTCCGGGAGTCATCAACTCATCCTTTTCAAAAGTGAGAACACGCGTCCATATATGCTTCCAAATGAGTTCAGATAACCTTGCTCCGGGTTCATTCGAGTCTTCAGTGTTGAGAGATGACACCAAAAATAGCTCGATACCCGAGGTGCTGGGAAGAGCGTATTCTCTGGCGATGGCGGCCAGCTGAGATTGAAAGGTAGAATACAATGGAACTAAAACGCCGCGTTGAAATTGGGAGTGATAGCCCGAAGCGGTCGGCGGGGGAGGCGTTAGTTCAGTATCGTCGGTATCATGAGGAAGAGACATAGGTGGTATCACGTGGAGCATATATTTGGACGTTGAGAAGGTGTTCATTGCTGGCGAGGAAACAGCTGAGGGCGTCGGGGA
>JAXQGX010000795.1:0-13358 GCA_037040455.1 Irpex sp. P115-07
TATCCGGGCTGCTACAATGGTGATGTCTATCCTTTCACTCTATGCGTGTATTCAACGAGCCGCAAGGCGTGATCTCAGCAGGCGATTGCACAGAAAGAGACTTTATACGTACGGAAGCAACCTTCTACCAGCCAACTTGTGGCCATGATGGATGACCTGTTTTCTAATAGTAGAGAAGGGCCGTTGTTCTGCACAACTTCGTTGACGAGGTGTTTCAAAACGACAAGCTCACGCTCTCATATCACGGGGGTAGTATTTCCGAGTTTTGAGCTTCTGCCTGTCGCTTATAGGCCTCCCAGCCTCTATAGGGCTTTCAGGTATTTCTGGATCCACTAGTTCACACGAGCGACAGACAAAACTCATTACATGGTCACTTGTGAAAGTTGCTCCCTCCCTACGTCGGTCTTGTACTCCTACCGCCATTCTCCAGCGCTGGGTGTCGGGCTCCCAAGGCCGCTTTGAAGGAATACCGCAGATGACAGCCGACTTGAGAACATTCAGAAGTACCAGCAAGTAACTTCCATCCTGTCCGTCAATGACGCGATGATTGGGCCAAGTAGAAACCGACTCCCATCTCTGAGAGGTTCAAGTTTTTAATTGACCGTCCTCCAGAGGCCTAAACTTCACGTTCATATTACGATGAATTCGTACCTTTTTATAGTGCGATCGTCGTTTTTCCTTCCTACAACAACAGCCTTGCCACTGTCAGCTATCCTAACTGCACAGCCTGATAATTTATATCCTTCACGCAATCTAAATCAATCTGCTGGTCCGTTGGCTGCCCTCAACTCGTGATCCTCCTCGAGGGAAGAGGTGAGAGCAATCACGGAACTTTGGCGTCGTTTTCCCTCACACTTTGCATCACAAGTCGTTTGGCTCCGATATATGAACTGTTTCGCCACATTATCGAGGGCCGTTGAAGGGGCTCAGATTACGTACAATGGCGAGTCTCTCGCACTGGTTCCGTGGCGATAGTATTGGACCAGCCGTACGTTTTCTCATTATACATCATCACGTTCGTATGCCTCATGTCCGCATGGTCAGCTCCCTCTACTTCTATTTCTTTATCGACTTTCTTTTGGGTTTCAAGACGTCCCTATGCATCCGAAGCTTTGATTATGAAGAATTCGAAGACGTGGGGTTTCTGTCAGTGGTCTGCCACTCCGATTGAATAGAAGCCAACATGCGGCGGTAAGTTAGTCTTCTCTATGACGAGCCTGGGGTCACCTCGCCCCTTCTCCCCTTCGGAACCGAGTTTCTGGAAGATATTTATCTGGTATTGTTATATCAGAGAAAGTTCTTACTCTAAGTGCGGACGTACTACCAGGAGTGAATTAGCGGCGATACATGATGACGGCGCCACTCATGAGTGTCATCATCTCAATGGACTTAACTTGGAATTAGGACGAGGCATCAAACATTCTTCACTTGATTATCGTATCTAATATTTCATCGATAGAGTAGAATCTTTCACGATTGACAGGTAGCTTATGGCTGTAATCACGAGGCTGAAACTCGTCATTAAGGACATTCTAACTGAGAGATTCCGGGCTCGATTTATACTCCCCGAAAGGTCGCATAGTGTGATCAATCGCTTCGGTGATGAGTATGCATTGTTTTATCAACATGTTGCAATACCGTCAGGTGAGCGGTTGCATTCTACTCGCGGCTGCGGGAGCCTTGTTTGTGGTTGTGTAGCGAGACGTATCACCCCGCGGTGGGGTCAGAAATCTAGGGGTAAGGTACGTAGGCACAATTTATACGAGTGTACATACTTATTTATCATCCCCGAATTTGTCCAGAAATTGGTGTGGGGCTCAGGCACGCTCGAAGTTTCCACCACGCGAACTTGTTCAACTTCCTATTCTGGTAGACGGGAGCAATGGCGCCTAAGTACCATTTCGGGCAATCTTTTGTTAGGATCCGAAGCCGCAGCCAAACAAATTCGTTTTTGCCGTCGACCTTCATCTCACTCTCCTCTTCCGCCGTCTCTCCAGCTGATATGGGTGCCTATTACGATGAGGTAGAGATCGAGGATATGGTCTGGGATGAAGAAAAGAGGGTCTATCACTACCCTTGCCCATGCGGAGACCGATTTGAGATCTCGAAGAAGCAGCTCAAGAATTATGAGGACATAGCGACTTGTCCTAGCTGCAGTCTCATTATCAGAGTAATATATGATCCCGTAAGTATCACTTCATGTTTACGATATCATGACGAGTCGTCTGAACGTTGCCGATTAGTTGGATTATGAGGACGAGCCCGATACGGATGAGGAGGATGGCTCGGGGTCTGAGTCTGAGTCCGAGAGTGAAGTCGACAGCCTTAATGAGAAGTTCGAGGACGCCATGGAGAACCTGCACATATCATGATGAATCCGATGTGGTCGGTGTTGTCATACCGTGAAAGACTCGGCGCGTTCGGACGATGAATTGTGTTATCATCATATGCCCTCTGCATCTACCGGTGTGTACCTGTACTATGCTTATATCGTGGTTTGTGTCTTATACTCTTCCCTTAGCAGCAGCGCTGCACGTCGAAGATCTGGGCGTCATAATGCTTGAAAGCACCTATCGAGATCAATCAGCACAGAACACAGTCGCGCGATGATCACAGGACCGTCGTGCCACAGTCTTTGGGATTCGATAGGGGTTAGAGAGCGTATGGACATCTCGAGTGCAGGTGTCAGCGTGTAGAGAAGCTGAAAGGAATCTTGTGTACGTCTTTTGTAGCACATGGAATATTAATTCATCTCGTTGCGAGAGCGTGACATTAACAACCTACGGGCTTCATTTCAGCCTTGTCAATCAGCGGCAGCTCGCGAAAGGAATTTTCTCTTCACACGAACTGCTTGCGTCTCCTAAGTCCGCACATGCCGAATTCGCAACAACCGTAAATGTGACCAAAATCTCTGTTCAAACCTGGACTTCCTTTCCCAGGAATGCCGAGTACACGAAGCATGGATCGGGCACGGTTCCTCCGACCAATATGCGCTGATTTTCTTTGGCTGGGATATACTCTACCTTGTTGATCATATTATAACACTACAGCATCCACGCGTGTAGGTATGGCTAAGATATACGTAACGAGCGACGTCCTTCGATGTCAGTTAAAACAGCACAGAACGTGAGTGATTACGAGAATCTGCGATGAAAGCGATTGACCTGGATAGCAAATATACGACAAAGAATAGGAAGAATGCATTCCACACGAGACGACCAATGAATATTGAACAACCTCTACTAGTCCAGATGCAGATGACGAGACCTGCATGAAAGGGAAGGTCATGGCAACATAGACCCTAGACGCGACATCGCGGCAGGGTCCCCCGCGTTCAACCATACCAACGGCGTGCCTGAGAAGGGTCATTTCCAGGCGGAGAATCTGGATTATAATACTGCATGTGCCCTGGAGGAGATGAGGACGGTGGTCCGCGAGTAGCGGGAGGTGACTGGCCATGGGACTGATGGTACACAACCTCGCCGGTGAGGTGTTGCTCCTGCTGGGAAGGGTGATACGACGTATAACCTGAGCCAGTCTGTTGAGTTTGGGTTGTCGGAGTTGGCTGCATGGACGGCGACATAATGTTGCCCGAGCCAACCGGCTCTGATGGGAAGTAACCAGTCGCGGCAGGATGCATACCAGGACTCGTAACAACAGGAGACAGTGCTGTCGGTGTCATCGAAGCCTGCATCGCGCCCGATCGAACAGCCTGTTCGAACTCGGCGTTTGCAAGGGCCTCGTACTCAGCTGTGATGACGAATGGTAGATTCTCTGGATCGTCTTGTGCAGGCAGGGGTGAAGAAGATATCATTCCGCCATGACCGGTGGGAGAAGTGAATGTCGGGTATTGTTGCGGGGTGTAGCCACTGTAGTGCTCAGCTGCGTATGCCTGAGATACCTGTGAACCTGTGAACTGAGGTGAGTTATGCGTCACTGTACCCATGATGTAATGATAATCACCTGCCACGGTATGATAGGCTTGGGAGCTGTGCATCCTACCAGATTGCGGAGGTGGAGACATTCCAGGAGCTGGATAGGTCGCCTGACGGTGCAGAGAAGTGCTTGTGGAGACTGTTTCCTCGGAATGGCTAGTATGGGTGTCATATGTAGCTGCCCGTCGCGCACGGGGAGGCGAATGCTGTTCGCCAGGGAGATGAGTTCCCATCCCTGGCAATCTTGGTGCGATAGTCTGCAGATTACGTAGTGCAGCAGCCGCACTTGGGCTCAACTCGCGCTCTTCTACCGGAGTAGCAGACGGGACAGGAGCTGGTTGTAGCCATGGCCAACGACGTGGTGACTGAGACTGCGCACGATGACCTTCCTCAGGCGCCGCAGATCTGGCAGGGCCTGCTGGAGCAATAGCAGCGTATCGGCTTCCCCCGGATGAGGCTGCCTCGAGTGCAGCGCGCTCCGTCGCCTTGCCTTTAGGATCCACAGATAAATTGGACGGTGGAAGCTCGAGACGCGGAAGAATAGGACGGGAACTGCTGGCGCGTGCTTGCTCTGCGGCACCCGTCTTTTTGGCCGCTTTTCCACCGGGAGTCCGTTTTTTGGTAAGCCCGTGTATCTGCTTGATATACTCGACCAGTTGGGGACGGCTGGTCTCTTGTGAGGCCTGTCCAGCTTGGGGAGTCTCCTTGAGTTTAGGGCGAGAACGGCGGGTAGGTGGGGAAGAAGACAAGACGTGACTTGTACTTGCAGATTCATAATCAGGGGAAGATAACGGGAGAGAAGACGGTGTTATGCCAGGCGTCACCGGTACGCTGGGTGAGGCTCTTGAGGGAATATGGGTGGGCGAGTCTATTTGGTGAGCGATGTTAGTTACTTCAAAAAGTACTCGACATGCGAAGACATCACTGGCCTGCGCTACTGAGCGAGATACTCTTGGCAGATAGATGGATGACATGGCTGGGGTTCGCCTGGAACCACAGAGGCGCCTCTGCACGTGTTTGTAAGGTAAGCTATTTGAACCGTAGATCAGTTCCTGCAGTCATCTAAAAATACAGTAGATCGATAGGCAAGCTGACTCACCGTGTTGTAGAATAGCTCAAGTAAAATATTCAACTGGGAACTCGAGCGCAATATCATGTGGAGGCGCGCGCGATCCTAGACCGAGTGATAAAACTTGTCAGGTTGATTACTCGCAATATAATGGCGAGTTGATCACGTACCTGATGCAGCGACAAGGCAATCGATTGCCAGCTTTCCACACCGCTGAGAAAACCCTGGTGAGAATGCCCTGGGCTGGTTGTCACCGGCTGCGACATTGCAACGACTAGCAAGTGTCGTGTGCATGAGCGGTCCCGAGGAACATTCACTCTTAGCGTCTTCATTAGCGCAATGTCAATCATGTGTCCAAGTCTCCAAGATACAAAATGCAAGTTTCACCTCGATACTCCGACGGATTGTGGTGGGAGAGAGCGGAGTATTGGTAGCGTTAAACTGGAAATTCGGGATATAACGGCTAGCCTCTGTGTAAGTGGTGCGCATTGTCGAAGCTTCAACTTCGGCCTGGTCATATGAGCTCGTAGCGAGCTGCCAAATCATGTGTACCTATCAAATTTGTGTCCATAATATATCGTCAATACAGATCGGAGTATATAAAATAAGGTGGCGCGAAACACTGACCGGTGCTCCAGGCTGAGCAGAGCGTAGGGCCTCCAGCAAATACGGCAAGTAGGAGTTCCGAATGTCGTTCCAGTTGCCGTGCATGGCTCCAGAGTTCTCCAGAAGCACCAGGACGACTGTCGCATCACCAGGTGAGTCTGGTGTGGCGAACGGGATGTGCGAGGGCGAGGACATCGTTCAGAGGCAAGCCGGCTGCACGCTGAACTAGGGCCCAGACGTCAACGGCCTGGACGGTCGAATTGCCAGTCGATGCTCGTTAGCCGGGTCCAACGGATGGGATCAGGTAAACGATGGTACCAGACTGAGGATGGTAAAGGATGGGATAGATAAGGTGGGCTGTATTGTATGGCAACATAGGTCCAATAAGCGGACTTTTGACTTGCTGAACGAAAGCAGCATGCCATCTGGCGCGGAGAAGCACCCGAGCAGCTGGCCGCAACCCGAAACCAATAAATGAAGTACAGCCTAGGAACAACGACCCACTAAACGGTAAAAGCTTGATGGAATGTGCCGCCTACCCTATCCTCTCGTCACTCGGACGGAGCCTCCGGGCTTACCCAAATTACACCCGGCTGATTGAGGTACTAGCACGACGGGCCGTGGCTCTGGAGAGTATCACCCCTGCACAGATCCTCTCCTCCGTCAACAGACTCCAATTTCGCCGCTCAATGCTGGCTCCAAACGCGGAGATCATCGCATGAGTGGCAATGAACGTGATATGTTCCCGTCAGATAGATCTTAGCACTCCGTTTCCTTGCAAGGTAAATCTCGTACATCGATTACACTGTGGCTCAGGCCCCAAGAGGGCTATAACAATGAGCCAAATGCCGTTGCACGGGTGCAGAAGACAGCGGCGAACAGTAATTGAGGGGGAAAATGAATACGAAAGACCGTCACAGTGACACATCCCAAAACTGCGTGTTAATGCTGAAACTGGATGGAGACCCCGCCTGCCATGCGAGGGCAGTGGCCATCGAACACGCGTACTATGGCAGCATTCTTGCGAAGAAGTCTATTCTGCGGTTAGAGTGGTCCAGGCTTTCGTGCATCGTCTGTCTGGACAGAGCGCGCGCGTGGTCGGGTACTTCACCCACCAGCGGTGCAGACCGACTGTTGCCTTTGTCAATGATTAATTAATGGGGTATCGGAACTCCTAAACAAAATGGGAGAATGCTGCAATGGGTATCGCTTGTGATGGAGGCGTCCGTGCGGAGAAGGCTATCCACCGATATTTGGTGACCCTAGCTCAAACCTGTACGACGGATCGTCAGTATGAGCCATGTTTGACGGCCGAGGTGTCACATACCAAACTCAATTCAAGTGTCCAAACTCGTCGTGCCCACAGCTTGACGAGGCGTTCCGGCTGACCACTTTCAGCGAGGTTAACTTCGATGCCGTCCCACCAGCATTTGCGCTACACACGGTAACGTCACTCTCTGTACATCTCCATTAAATGATTCCCACTTACCGCCGGCTTCCGCCAGAAGAGGAGCAGCTTCTGTGCTGTAGCCATCTGGGGGTAGTCGATGTGGGCCTGCTTCTCTCCCTTCGCGTTTGTTTGATGAATAATACCCGTCTTGAGTAATACCAAGGCGATCGACGAGATACAGCATCGTGATGGCTCCAATGCACGGTATCCCCACTCGTCTTCTCGGTCGAAACCGCTGTGAAGTGCAAGTCGTCTACATGAGCCATCGTTGTCTACGCCGAGGTGAGCGGACGGACCTCATGCACAGCATATCAATAAGATGCTGTTCGGCAATGTTGTTCTCCTTGTTGACATTCCGCTGCAGCGCGGTGAAAATATTGCGCTTATGGAGAAGGTAGTTGCCGCATTGTCGCTTAAGATCCAGTAACTCGTCATTGGCGATCCCAACCGCATTGGTCGTAGCATTGCTGTCTTTGGGGGGTATCGAGAAGTATTCTAGCTCCTCTCGCAGGACTATGATAGCTTGCTTCGTCAACAGAGGGTTCTGAGACGGCGTAGGTCCGAAATCAGAGGTAGGTGAACCTCCGCCTTCGGCTAGATGCTGCTGAGCGGCGAAGAGGCCAGGGCTGCTAGCGTTCCCATAGAATGCTTCAGAGGCAGTACGGAAGAATGAAAGCACAAATTGAAAGCATTCGGGATCGAACTGCATTCGCGTGAGTAAAGCGTGTTAGGAAATATGATGATCGGTGTACGTACATCGACCCCATACAGCTCTTCGTAGTCATCATCTCCTCCTCCGTCAGATAACGCAGCACTTTGTCTACTGAGGACGAGACCATTAGGAAACAGACAAAGTAGAACCGACTCCGGCAGGTTCATGATAGTTTCGCGGTCTACAGAGAACCGCTTTCCGCGTAAATCCAGCAGAAGGCGGGTGAGTAGCTGGGGCTGCAGATTCGTCTGCACAGGTGTCTGTGACACCTGTGTGATTGGTGAATTGGCCAAGGTCGCTGCTGAAGCCATGTTCGGTGGTTGAGACGGTGGTCGTAGGACGGTGGCGACCACTGCTTGCCCAACTCACACGTGCAGTCGCTAACTCCGCGACTCAAACTCCGCCTTAACTTTGGGTGAACGCCTGTGTCGGACTTGCGCACTTCAACTTCACCATCACCGCAACTTACTCACTCGCATTTCTTTGACCTATATCAACGCGCAGAAGAAATCTACAAGACCGCTGAGTTTGTTACTGAGATGGATTTCGATCTTGAATCTCTAGTTCATGTAGAACAATCGTAGGCCGCAGCTTCATTTTTCTAATCGTATGTCTAAATTCTCTCTAGATTTTACGACGAAGGTTACAAGGACGGTTTCGATCACGGTCGCCTTCATGGCCTCATCGAAGGCAGAGCTCTGGGAAGAGAAAAAGGGTTTGAGATGTGGGAAGAGCTTGGCTTCTACGAAGGGTTCGCGCTCATGTGGAGAAGTATCCAAGAATCCAAGGGAGGTAAAGACGAGTGGGTTTTCCGCACAATCTCTTGCACGTCGACAATGTCTGACTGAATACATCTGATTTATCCATGTAGTCGAATTTCCCATAACATTAGGCATTTGCTAGAGCTCATTGCGCAATTCCCGCGCGTGAATCCCTCGGTCACAGACGCGTCTGACTTGGACATCCCGAAGCTCTTCCGACAAATACGTTCTCGCTACAAGGCCCTGTGCGCGACGTTGGGCGTCAAGCCCACGTTGCGTGCGGCAGGGTCAAGCCCAGAGCAAGAAGCTGCTCAGGACTCCGGGAAAACCTCTGTGACTTCAGACGAGGGAAACACGCTGTGGAAGATCGATGACACCACACGTGTATCTGCGCCTCCAAAGGACTACAGCTTCTGAGGGGCACTCTAGACCACCCACCTGCTTTTTCCTCATTGGTAGGCTAGAGAGACTGTATGACCTGCTTGCTCGTGGCTCATTTTTCATGGTCAGAAACACGTTATGCTCTGCGAGACTACCCGGAAGGCGACAGCTTCCTATGGTCGCATCAATCGCGGGGCAAAGGGGCTTCCTGAGCCTACTCGACTTGGAATCTTGACCTGCAGCTCTGCATGGGCTTCTGCGTGTTTAATGATCACTGCTCGGCCCCTTGGCCCTCGGAGCCTTCAGCAAGCTCTCAGACAGCCAAGGACTTCCTAGGTATGGTGATATGTACCCCTTAGCTGTTTAGCTGACTGATCATCAATCCCTCAGACTCGATTGTTACACGCTTCTTTAGGCCAGGCAACGGCTCGATATGTAGTGTGGCAGTCACCAGATATCTATATTCATGGCCCCTGGTCAGTGCTCTGACATTGCGCCACATATTCCTCGATGTGATCGCCCAGCTCTGTAAATAAACAACGTGCGTCCCAATTTGATGGTCGTGTGCTCACATCGATCTGTGGCACTCATTAATAGCCCGACGTGTGAGCTCAGAACTCGCTCATACATCTAGGCTTGTCTATTTTACAGGAGGTTCCTACATACACTCGAGGAGCATTCTCGGTCTCCCTGGAAGCGCATTCTTCGCAGAACGGAGTCTGCAGAACGAGCCTCATCTCGTGTATTCGCTCCACAATCACGCATTAACCTGCGATCAATGGTCTGCACCGACTTTGTCATTCATCAACCCTTTGTCAGGGCGTTCCTCCGTTTCCGCGGCACAGCCGATAAACAAAGTCAAGAAGGAACAGCACAAGACCAATTTGAAGGTACTTCGCAGACACGCATTTCATTTGTTCGACTTCCAAGCATATTAGACGTGACTGCGCCTCGGCCTCGACCATGCTAGTTGAGGCATGCCCGATACGACCCTTGCCTCTCCATATCACGCATGCGTTGCCACAGGGGGTATCTTCGCCCTTAACCTGTACAACATGCATGAAATCAAGATGTCGATGGCCCGACTACTCAGCAATGCATTTCCCTGACTCAATCCTGTGACGTCAGATAAGGGTGCCAAAGCTTGATTCAGATCTCGGTACTTTGGGTGGCGATACAAATGATGAATAGCTACACGCCTTTTCTACGCGGCGAGTATCTCTCCTGGGCACGTCTTTCTGCCGACATTATCTCTGTTTTATCAACGTCTATCACGGCGCGTCAACCTTCTGCTTCTCGGTTTCAAGCGACACTGTGTGCTTTCTTTACGAGTCAGGCGGTCATATGACGGGTCCGGTGAGTCGCGTTCCCCTCTAGGAACTCGACGGAGCTCTCATTCTGCGTCGCGTCTTCACCGCAAGTTGGAGGCGTATGACCATCTTGCTAATGTCAGGTGTCGATGGAGGACATTTGGGTTCTTTAGATGGTAACTTTGATTACGAGGACTTGTGTTGCTTCGCATGGCATCCTGATATTTTGATTGGCTTCGCATCCACACCCGAGAGGTGAGTTCCGCATAAGTTCACGATGACTGCTGCACACTCATCATATCATCAGTGCTACTGAATAGGATCTCTTCACATCCTTCCGGTATATCTCATCGATAGTGACAAAAGTCACGCTGCGTGCACTCGGGTGGCTCCCACAATGGTTGTATACCCGTACAAAACGCAAGCCCCTCGTGAAGAGAAAGAAATCGCGACGCAGAATACAAATTACTCTGGTGGACTATGCATCTTCTGTACACAGGCCCAGCTCTTCCATGCAGGACAAACTCGTGAGGATCTTCATCGGCTCTTCCCAACTTCATCATACTGAATCATTCTACACACTCCCTTCATATAGACTGAGCATTTCGTCACTTCTGACGTCTCCCGCAAGTGGGACGGCCCGTGTATCATTCCCGCGTATCCCGCAACCAAGGTTCCGCGAGATAGGGCAAGTTCGAAAAGCTACTTCCTTGGCTTCCAGAAACACTACGGAGAGAGTCTCGTCTGACCCTGATCCATGAAAACCACACCTAGCGGGGTACAGCGGATAGCTGTCAGCACCGCGGGCAGTTGTTCTTCATTTATAGCCATATTTCCTTTCCTTTGTCATAAAACTCTATCGGTTTATGTAAGTTTTCCGTCGTGTCGTACGCGCGTGTCCAGACTTCTCTTCCCAAAACGATGGCCCCGGAAACTTGGACATTAATCAGTAAATTTCGAATAGCCCACTTCAACTCCCACATATCTTGTTCGGCAGGGGATGTATGAATGTGATGCTAGATAAGGTTGCTACTCGCACCCGAGGCTTCATCATTTGTACAGCTGAAGTGATCCAAGCAACGTTGTCGTGATCCTGAGTCAACAACTACACTTTCCTGATGTGGATGGTCGTTTACATCTGACAGGCGCTGAAGATAACCAATGGCGCCGCTGCAACTTGAACTTCAAGTCTCGGACGACTATTGGTAACTAGTACGGTGATTACTACGATCTCTAAACACGAAATTTGTAGCTCAAACACAAATTATTCCACAGTATTCTCACGGCTGAGAGCATTTCCTTTATACACTATTCAGAAATCATGCTCTCAGAGGTACCAGAAGAAGCGGAAATCGAGAGCACTGTGGAAATAACTCACCGGCGTGTCTCGATGGCAACATCTTCAACAGAGAGCTATGGCGAGGTAATACCCACTGGATTACTCCCACCCGCTCATCTGACTGGAGATGAAGGTCCCTTCTCTGCATCCCCGCAATCGATGGCTCGAAGCCTCCAACATTCCTCGCGGTCCCACCAAACTCCCCGATCAGCTACCACTGTTAGTGACCACGAGTCTGGCACTGGCTCAGTACCCTTAGGTGGGCATCAACAGCGAACGCTGGACGATGTCCGCGAACAAGTGGCCCAAAGTATCGCCGTTCGTACAATCAACAAGTCCGAAATCATCGATGGCAGCAAGGTTGGCGTTGTGCTGACCATCTCGCCGTCCTCCGACCCACTCTTCCTACGACGTGTCGCATCCAAAATCAAACACGGCCTCCTAACATCTTCCTACCTATTCGCAATATCTACTACATGTCCACCCGGAGAGTCCGTACCTCTCCTCGTATGCGGCTCGTCAGAGGACTTCGTCCTCCGAGCAGCCCTTCTCATATCCTCTAAGTTCCTCGGCAGGCTCGACAATCATTCCCAACGCAACCTCCAACCGGACGGTGGCCGCTGGGTTGGCTTCGTCAAAGACCTTGGCGCCTCGCCCTTTGACGAAGTCGCACTATGGGATGTGGTGCGGAAAGCCGCACGAAGCCCTATGGACCCTCTCATCCCTCCTCCAGGATCAATGAGCATTGACACCATCCTTGCAAATGCGCGCACAAGACTTGAACGCATCACCCCCTCCACTGCTTACACCGAGCTTCGAGACCCATCAAGCCCGTGGCCGACTGTCCTAGTGGATATTCGCCCCGAGGCGCAACGCTTGGAAGAAGGCATGATTGGTGGTGCACTCATAGTCGAGAGGAACGTCCTGGAGTGGCGCTTTGACCCGAGGTGCAAGCATAGATTGCCTGTGGCGGATCGATACGACCTGCGGGTGATCGTATTTTGCTCGGAAGGATATACGAGTTCCTTGGCTGCTGCGTCGCTTCACGATCTTGGGCTATTAAACGCCACAGACATCATCGGTGGCTTCAAAGCATGGAAGGACGCGGGACTACCCAGTGAAGTGGAGATAGTGGCGACCGGTGTTCCCATAGAAGATTACTGGAGTGTTTCAAGGGCGGCGGAGTCGACTCGGAGAGAGCCGTCTTCTACAGCATGACCTTGATCTACAGTATATTTGAGCTGCGAAATGTAATTGCACCATGTGTACATGTAGTCAACCAAGTACGTATCCCTGCTATACGAGTTTTGTCTCTGCTGTGTTCAACCAGTCCCCATAGTATACACATTCTCCCGCATTCACAGGTCCGCCGTCCTTGCAGAACTCAAAGGTCGGACACCGCCCACATGGTGCCTGATTCAACCCAAACCCGTACCCCAACAGCCGCTCTTGATGTATCGCCCTATACACATGTGCACTACCCAGCAGCTCAGCATCGTCAAATCCCCAGTCCTTGGCAGGAGACGCGTCTCGATGCGATTTTGACTTAGACTTCGATTTTGATTTCGACTTCGACCGTGATTTTGATTTTCGAGGCGAGTCGTCGTCGGAGTCTGATTCCGAACCAGAACCGTCAGTATCCTCTGAAGACGACGAATCCCGACGTCGCTTCTTCGACGACTTTTTCTTCGACTTTGACCGCGATGTCTTCAACACGTCGTCCTCGTCATCGGAGCGCTGCGTATCGCTCTCATCGTCCGTAGTCTTCCCTTTTGCTTTACGTTTCCTCTTCTTT
>JAXQGX010000796.1:0-11506 GCA_037040455.1 Irpex sp. P115-07
TTGCGGACCAACTCGCGGTGGACGACGTACACGAAGAAGGTGTGGACGGACCTCTTCCGGAGGATGCCCAACCTGAAAGCGTTCAGCATGCTCACCGACCCGTGCTACGACGAGGGATTCTACCGTTCCATCCTCTCCGTGTTGTCCTCCCCAGATACACGCACCGGCAAGCTGCTCTGCCCGGAGCTGGAGACGCTGTGCGTGTGCGGGGACAAGACGTGGTCGTCGTTGCAGTGCTACGTGATGGCTCAGCAGCGACACGAGGCAGGGCATCCGCTCAAGCGAGTGTCGATGTCCTTGTCGCATTATGCTAGCTTCAACGACCCGGAGGATACCGATTTACCGTTGCTTAGGAAGTTCGTGGAAACTGTGGACCTTAACCCTGTAGAAATTACGTTCCCGGAATGGCCTGATGTCCATACGTGACGTGGACTTTTGATGTTGTTTTTCTCATATGCTTCGTGTACTATATACCATCACCCCAGTCTCTTTCTCCCTTTCGTGTATTGCATATGCTTTGCTCATTGTTGTATATTAGTACATGCTCATCTCAACCCAATGGAATATACGCATCTTGGATTACTTAGCTCATAACAATCTACCACGGCCTTCGTTAGCAGCATGGTTTCGACGAAAGCAATGGGTTGAACAATACTAACTACACACATCTATCCTTCTAGTCTGCCGATACATTGGCGATAAATACCGATACTCTTCTATGATCAATGGTTCGAAGACTTCAATTCAATCCTGAGCCGGCGCATGCTGCCTCCCCTCCGCAAACACCCTCTCCAACAACTTGTTGAACCGCTTCACATGCTGCATATGAATCGCATGCCCCGTCTTCTCCCACTGCACAAACTCGGCCTCAGGCATATGCTCCTTCAAATGGTAACTCCCGCTTGGCGGCACGAGGTGATCGTCGTCGCCCGTGAGTATGAGCACCTTGGGGATGTTCTTGGAGATATGGCGTAGTCGGTCGGGGGAGACGTGGTGTGTGAGGCCTGCGATCATTTGGGAGATGTGTCCGATAAATTTCTGTGGCCGTGTCAGTTGGATGCGACGACGGTAGACCTGTGTAAGGGATCAAAGTGTTGTCAGTAAGACGCGCTGCGAATGGTGACGATGGGATCCAGGAACTTACTACAGTGACGATCTCCCGGTTGGTTCTCCCTTGCGGGTCATCCTCCGCTTTGGAGTCAAGCCATTCGATCGGAAAGACCATCTCGAGGATAATTGGGATCTTGACCTCTGGGTCTGGTATGAAAGTAAGCCTAGAACGACGCTGTCAGTGGAAAGACCTTGGCGATTTAGACAAGCGAACGCACCTAGCTAAAGACGACAGTCCTTTCCACTAATAGAAGGGTTAGTTATGTGAATCTCTACAATATACTGCCTGCGGTTTCGTTCGGTAAGAACTTACTGGAGGGAGATTCTGCCATGGCCAACCGCCAGCGGTAGTTACACCGAGGGTGAGAGAGATGATGCGTTCAGGAATTCGAGATGCCAGCTCTGAATGGGGTAACTTACACCTTCTGAGTATCGTCATCCATACAAACCGAATATAAACGTACCTTGTGCAATCATTCCGCCCAGTGAGACACCGACAACGTGAAGATCCCTGTGCTCCGTCCATCCGACGTAGTTCAAAAGAGCAATTGCATCTTCTGCCATTCCGCTTGTACTGAGCACCAGAAGCAATAAGTACACCAACCCGCAGGCATGTAGGTATGCTACTTACGTGTATGGTCCTCTGGGAGCACCACTATTGCCCACACCTCGGTTGTCGAACACTAGGACGGAGTAGTTGGGTAGCTGCGGGAAATATTCGACTTGCCACTCCCAAGCAAAGGAGCTGCTATTCAATCTGTTACACCATTGAGAGCGCGAAGTGAGATAGTTGGTATCTGAAATGTGAACGGTAGACTTACCCCATGATGAATATGATCTTCTCCGGACCCGTTCCATGCTGCTCAAAGTACAGCGAATGACTCTCTAGAGGATCGTCCTTGTTTCGAATGCTTGACACTGGACACAGACCTTTGCGAACACATGTGGTGGTGTCAAATATGGTGGGGTGGTTCGGGTCGGATTCGGAGGACATGTTTAGTATGGTGAGGGTGAGCTAAAGAACTTAAGAACGTTCAAGTTGTAAGTGTGAGCCTGGTGACCTGTAGCTGCGGACTGTGCCTTTGTGTGCCGTGTTGGGCTGGCCGTAACGAGACACGAGTACAGTCTTAAGAAACAAAGAGGTTCATTGCGATGACAGACCGCGAAAGCGACAGACGTCTCTGATGCAAAACGGCTTCTCAAAGTTCTCAGCCACCGGGATATAAGTAGGCATTGAATATTGACATGTGATTGTCACTGGATTCAACTTATAAACAGACAATATACATTGTCTATGCACGCTGCTTCATTTAAGTACCTGTGGCTCCTGCCCGACTTATAGACTCAGTCTTTCAACGGAATTGCAGCATAAGATTGAAGACTTCGGTTGGCGGTGGTCGCAATCATCGGTCGAAATGCATCGAGACGCTGACGGCCTGCGCCACAAAGCCTTCGGTGATGGCGGTCCGAGTCGCGGCCACGGCAGACGAGCCTCGTCATGATACATCCGAGTCGGACGGAATGTCCGGGGCCAAGATCCCATCTCGCAGATTCCACATATTAGGGCGGCTGAGGTTCTAGGTTGAGAACTACCACCACCAGCGAACTACATCACCTACAAGTATCTTTTACTCTAAACTAATCTAGTATTCCCAGGAATCATGGCAGCTAGTACCAAAGACGACACTACGCGTCACTTGCTCGCAGCCACCACAGGCTTCGATGCACTCTTCGCTAATGACCTGCAGAAAGCACGAGACATATTTGGAACGAACGAATCCCCGTTTCATCTCTTAGGAAGCGGTGTATGTGCGTTCCTAGAAGCTGCGCTCGGAATGGAGGTAACGTTATGAGCTTTGTTGCCGTATGCTTTGCTAACCGTTGCTGGCTTATGACAGCGCGAGTTGATGGCCTCAGCGACTAAGACTCTAGCAGAGTCGGAGGCTGGGGCTAAGAAGGAGGCCAAAAGCACCAAATATCTTCCATCTGCTACTCGTTTTACTGCAGGTACAGAATGGGAGCTGCTGCAAACCGACGCCATGATTCTGCATGCTCTTACGCTCGCATTAAAGTACGTCCACCGGCACAGTCAGAATTGGCCTAGTTGATTTAGCAGTCCTCAGTGAATCGTATATGGGATATCTTCAATGCTTCTACCAGCTTAACAAGTATGTAATCTCCATCTAAGGATTGTTTCCGAATAGTCTCACACTGACCTTCTTGTATAGTGCGCATTCAAGATTTACGAAGTGAATATATTTCTTTACTCCTCTTTGACACGTAGCACAGAAATTAACGCCTTCATGTCTCGTCTAGACTGTACAAGACCGTGTTTCCTAGCGGTCTAGATGACTACGCCACCCCATCAACTTCGAAAGCCCCCTCTCCCTCTCCCAGCATCCACTCTGAAACCTCGTCGACAAATACCGCCAAAGCGCGCAGCGGAGGCGGTTTCTTTGGCAGCGTGGGCCGCTTTGGCGGCTCATTGCTGAGCGCTCAACCCGTCTCCAACCCCGTCCCTTCAGTACCCGAGGGCCCAGTGGAAGAGCTGATCATGTCGGGAACCGCGTTCGGTTACGGGTACGCTCAGTCCGACGAATAGGGTAATTAAAACGGCTGAGAACATGCCCTCTAGACTGTTCAATCTCGTGTTCTCGTTACTACCTGCGGGAGTCAGGTAAATAGTAGATCCTTTGGTGCCTCCGACGTTACCTGATAGTTTGCCTGGTCAGAGGTGTTGTTGGGATTCTAGGCTTCAAGCATGACCGCAGATTGGCACTTAGAGCGCTCGCCGTTTCTGCAAACTTGACTGACGTACACGCAATCTTCGCATCGTGCGTGTCATCGAACCGCATTCTCCTTCATAATGCTGTCACACTGACCTATGCTATGGTAGACTCGTATTGATGACCTACTACGGGGTCATACTGCTTTTGGCTGGCTACCAAGCCGACGAAGCACACATACTCAAACAGTATCGTGCCATGATTGACAGGTACGCACTATCTGTCTTCTGTATAGGCTCGAACTATGTTATTTACCTAGAATATCTTGTGAAGTGTAGAACCAAGATTCCCCACAGGCTCGCTTTGGATACTTAACAGGGTAAGAGGCAGGATGTTATAGATCGGATATACGCGTACTTACCAGTCATGGATGCAGGCTAAATATCTTCGCATGTCCTACGACGCTGAGGGCGCCATCAACGTCATGTTGAATGGCCTCAATATGGATCGTCCGAAGAGCTTCCAGCAGGCGGACGGATTGGTGAGTTCATGAACATATTGGTTCCTTCGGCTATGATTCTAAGATTACTCGCGTAGATCATATTTGAACTGGCATGGACGTTGCTTTCCCAGCGACGATACAAAGAGTCAGCGGAGTGGTTCTTGAAGGTGACTGAGCTGAACAGCTGGTTAGCAATCTTCCTCAAGTCGGTTATTGTCACTAATACCGAGATCATCTACAGGAGCCATGGAACCTACTATTACATTGCCGCGAGCTGTTACTTGTCCATCGGTGACGTTGAGAAGGCGCAGAAATTGTTCGACGAGATACCTAAGTTGATCGACAGCAAGAAGATCGCTGGCAAGGATCTTCCGACTGAGGTTATAATCAAGAAGAAGAGTACGTTGCATCCTAGGTCCTAGCTTACACAATACTGAATGCTCCCTTATTTTCTCACAGTTGCTTTCTACAAAGAGAAACAGAAGAGGCGGACGGGGTCTGAGGCTGATTATGTCAAGAGTATCAGGATTAGTCCGGCTGAAGGTACGTTTATCCCTTTTTCTAAACGATATTTGTGTGCTCATGTTTATTCTGCAGAACTTGCTATATGTGAGTGATACCTCGAACCGTATCCCTGATTGACACTGACCACATCCTCGGATGTCCTATGATAGTCTGGAATACCCACACTCGAATCGGCAAAGACATCGCACAAGCCCTCATCACAGAACTCAGCTCTCTCACCCCAGCCGTAACCATCTCCAGCCCGCTCCTCAGTACACCACCACCCACAGCTCCAGAGAGCCCACCCGACCTCGATACACCAGACGAACTCGCCATTCGCTCGCTACTCTTGGGTATCGCCCACCGCACAGCAGGCGAGTTCAAGGCGTCCCGCTCCTTCCTCGAAGAGGCCCACCACCTACACAAGTCCGTCAAGATCAGCCAGTGGGTTGGCGGGCTGTCGTGCTATGAGCTCGCAGTGTTAGATTTGAAGGAGGCAGATGCGACGCATGGGAGTGGCAGCGTCGCCGATGCGTCGGCTCCGCTTAGTGGCGATTCGAGAGCGGCGTGGCTGCATGTGCTGAAGAGCGCGAGTGAGAAGCTGGACAAGGCGGTTTCACTGTCTGGTCAGAGCGTGGATATGTCCTCTAGGTTGGACATGAGGATTTCTTTGCTGCGGGACGAGTTGGCGACGAAACGAGAGATGGTGGAGAAACTGTAGAGAATGCCGTGTTCGGATTATTCTCTCTCTCCATGGTCTGTATTTCTCGATTTCTTCAGTGACGGTCAATTTATACTCGTCACTCGTTGGTTCACGCAGAATACGCCCCCTCTCGCTTATCGCGTCTTGGTTACGAATACGAAATCTCCATCCCTTGTCACATAGACGATCATATACATACATAGGAACTATTCATACAGTCGGCATCGCTACATATCTACCGTCATATATTTATGAGAACTGGAACCATCTCTTCGCGGTTTGTTTAGCTGCAAGACCTTTGGCCTGAAACAAACGTAAGCGTGGATACGTACGGTAGACGTCCGGAGGTAACATACCTGTGCCAACATATTCTTACTTCCAGACTCAAGGTTGGCAAATGAGTCCTCCAAGTTACCTAGCATTTCTCTACAGATTGAACAAGTTGTCAGCAACAGGCAAAATTTCCGTAGATACAAACGCACCCCCGTTCAGCCAGCGCATTATTCAAACGGCTGTACAAGTTGCTTACGCCAGTCGACGCAGAGTTGGCAATATTCTGGGCACTCAAGCCACTTGCAGCAGACCCCGCCTCGCCTTCGGTTCTCTCTGGCATCGAAGGCCTCTGAGGCTGCTTCTGCTTGGGCAGTGGCCTATCGGGTCCTGCCACTACATCCATCCAGTCGTATCAATACGTTTCCCGCACAAAGCCCGGCGATATAACTTACATAGTGCATCCACCTGATCAGCTGTCATATTGGTGCTGCTTATATATCCCCAGAACGTATTCAGCATGGATGGCGGGCCCATACTGACAGGCTGAGGCTGCGCAGGAGCCGTTGTGCGACCAAAGGCGAGGTCCACGTCTGGAGCCTGGTATGGCCCGGAACGGCGCACGTTGAAGAGAGTACCGTACTTCTCGGACTGGATGCTACCGTTCGGATGTCGGCACCATTCGACGTAGTCTCCAGTATCATCTAAAGACAAGGGTCTGGAAGTTCGGTGTACAATCAGTTAGTATCCACGCGCAAGTGACTGCGAGGAGCTTACTCGGAAGACGACTGAGTCAGCTGTAGTCCATGCATATGCTCCAAAAATGGGAGAGAATACACCAGGGCTTCTCGTTTGTCCGTATGCGCTACAAGTACAGTCGATGCTGAAGAATACAACGGTGTAGCTTGAGTGCCCTAGCTGACGCAAGAAAGAAGACTATCTCACCGTTCTTTTGTACAACGGAGACCTTCTCAACCTTGCCAGCTTTGCTTGGCCATTCGACTCGCCCTAGTCTGTCACCAGTAATATCCACGACACATCGAGCACCCTTTGTACCAGCAGTTATCCACAAGTAACGTCCCTTCGTAGGGTCGGAGGTTGGATTCATTGCAGTAATCAGACCATTTCCATCAGCTTTACATCTTCGGCCGTTCTTGGAGTCGATGACAAAAGACGCGTCAGGAACAGGATTGCTGGATCCCTCTGCGTGTTCTGTCTGATCGCTGATAGACCAACTGCCATCAGGAGACCTTGACATGCTGTATATATCCGTTGACCCAGATTGTCGGACCACAAGCAGGAGTACTCGTGGGGTTGGGTCTGGACCGTACCAAGGTAGGTATATCGTAGAATAGTTTCGAAGCTAGATAAACTTACCCAAATCCGTGCCTGAAACTGTCCATGTCAGGTTCCTCACAGGATCTACTTCGTTTTTGTGCAGGAACGATCGGCGTTTACTCTCGCGGTCTTCGGGCAGTCGACGTAGTACGATAGTCGGACCGCGCATGTCCACCACGTATAATGATCCATCTTGGTAGGCTGCCGCGAGAAACCCTAGCACAATTCTGTGAGCGTATAATCTCATCGTATGGCCAAGTCCATACCTATATCTGAGAGCGCGCAGGCCGTAGCAGGTCCTCTTTGGGTAATTAGGAGGAACGCCGGATGGAACTTGCGTCCAGCTAGCACAGGGAGATGTGAAGTAGAAATCAACTCTTGGTCTTTCACAGCTTCTTGAATCAGCGTCTCTCCTTGCCGAAACAACGCAATCTCCCCGGTTTGAAGTACCACAGCACATTCCAAGGATTGTGTAGCCAGGTAGATTGAGGAGATATGACCCTCTTCAACAAGCTTCGATGACGTTTGGGATGCGATAGATGGGGCTGCGAGAACCGAAAGGAGGTCGATGGTCAACTCTGGCAATACTGTTGGGAAGTCCGCTAATAATGGTGCTGTTTCTGAGCTGACGAGGAGTTGTGCACTTAGATCGCGGAATCGAACGGAGAGGTCCGTGTGATGCGTCGCCAAGACGCGATGAGGCTGGAACTGTGTATGGTTTTGAGTCACCACAAGGTCCTTGGAAGTTGCATTCACAAAGTGAACTTACCTTCATAAGCTTCATCTGACCATCATCGTCTTCAAGCCAGGCACGACCTCCTCGAAGATTGATGCCTGCAGGTGGTCTGGAAGAAGCATCTGCGACGAATCTTTCGTATGCGTCACGATCCAAACTAAACAAAGCACCACCCGTAACACTCGACGGCCCACTCCACAAGGCGGGAGGTAGCTCCAACGACTGAGGGTCTTCGTCTATCTGCATCGACTCAAGAGCCGAAGCTATCTCTTTTTCCAGACCATCCTCCTCCGCTTCTTCCGTTGTTCCTTCCACAGCATTTTGTTCTTTCGCATGTTCGGCTTTAGGCATGAACAGAGGCGGCGGAAACTGGTATGCCTCTATCGCTCGTGCGTCCTTCTCTCCGTCAGACAGGAGTAAAATCGTCACAGGATCCCAGGTTCCAGAGAAGTGTGGCTGATCACGGGGAAGCAAGAGGAAGTCTTGGGGTACGCCTACTGTGGAGTAGCTGTGCATGTCCTTTGGTATCACCGTCTGTCGGATCGCCTGACGGAATCTGGGATCTAGCGTAGTACCCGGGACAGCTTGCACCGGCGGCTCTGGTGGGTTGAATGGAGGTAAGAGAAGTGTTGTTACAGCGGGTATTTCTCTCTGCCCAAGTCCGCCCAAGACTGTGAGTACTGTGTCCCCACCACGAGGATCACTGGAGTTATCAAATCCACTCCAGGCGAGCTTGAATATTGGCTCGGGCTGGTCATGTATACCACCTTGTTGACCAGAGAGCGCTGCGTCCATATCCTCGGCGTTGACGACGTTGATGTCCTGTCTACCGTCGAGTGTTGTTACGAGTAGTGGTTTGTCCTCGTCCTCAACCGCCCAGAATGCGATCGAGCCGTCGACGTGACCTGTAGCTATCAAGTGGCCAGACGGGTGCACGGCGAGTGCTGTTAGTTCTGGTTTGCGTTCAGTCAAGAGGGACTGGCAACGGGGTTAGGTAGGTATATGTGGAGATGGTGATACCTGCTTGCCTGGTCGTGGTAGCCAGCACCGCCTGGTGCTCCGGGAGGTAGGAAGTATTCATACGCCTTGAGGGTTTTGTGTTGTGTCTGTGAAGTTGGTTAGTGTCCTGCGTAATAACTTCCATGTGCTATAGACACTGACGAGGTCAAGCAAGATGACACCCCCTGTCGTATGTCAGCTAAGAGCCATACTATATAAGAGCACAAATCACAAGACCAACCGGCGTAGGCAATAAAGACCAGGTTAAGATCTCGAGGGTGAATGACTATGTCAATGGGTATCGTTCTTTCATAACTGGGTCAGGGGGTACCGCGTTTGTCTCGTCAGAGTACTCACGAGCCTGTATTATGTCGCTGAAGACCTCCGGCATAGATCTTGTCTTCATGAATGGCCCATAAATTGGGGACTGTATATGGGGACAATCTCGAGCAGAGAAGGTCGTATGCTTGCACTTCGCCGTTAGCGAGCGCTACGAGAGCCTGCGGAACGTAAACACGAGCTTCATACTCTGCTTATAAAGCGGAACGGTGGGCAACATACGTGAGTATGCGACGAGGAGACGGTAAGGCAGCTGTTGCACAGTCAGGTATAGCACAGGGGAGGAATAAATAGAGTATTACTTTACTGGATGGCGGAAGTTCATGATAGTTTGCAGCCGAGGTGCTCTTGCAGTTGTCAAATCCCATATATGAAGGCGATTCTGGAGGTCTAAGGAATGTCAGCATCGGAGAGTCAGAGGGTATGGTAAAAATTTCATTACCAATACAGAGCAGCTTGAAGCAAGAGCTTGCAAAGTACAAGCTACGAACGTGGACCCGGTCTGAGACATGTATGCGATGCTCAACACCAGGACCGCCGAAGATGTCGATCGTGCCTTTGCTTGTACCTGAGGTTCCCTTGAGTTAATATGGTATATTGCTTCATAATTTCATGTACGCATACCTATAGCTAGCAAATGTGAAAGAGGCTCGTACGCCCACGCTGTGACATCGAGATGATGGTCAAACGTCCGTAGCGTTCCCGCCTTCCAATCGAGCTCATCGTTTAGCTCTGCCGAAAGATCCAAGAAGACTGGATCTGTCTTCGAGCGCATCTTGTATCAGGACTGTAAGTCGAGTTAGTATGTGAAATGAAACTAGCTGGTTATTATCGTCAGTAATAAGTCGTCGTGAGTGGTGGTATTCGTACAAGCTTGACTGCCAAGACCGGCGAAGCCACAGTCTTGGGCGATCGTACGTGCGCCAATCGAGATCGTGTCACCATCCTCGTGAGGTAAATTTAGAAACGTAAAACGATCGTGGGTGGCCTCAACGTCAACAACTGGCAACTGCAAACGATAAAGACTAAGTCATGCTGGATTATATATACTCTATGTCCAACAAGGATAATAAATGCGAGTAGCGATATACGTGTCACAACATAGCGCGTCAAGAATCAAGCCCCCCTACTCCCGACTCGAAAGCCCGCTCAAAAGACCTAGAAGTAGTGAACCTCCTCACGCTCACGGCCGCGCAGGAATGGAGGCTCGGTGCCCTTGTAGTAGACATCTGTCCAGAGGTCCTTCTCGAGGGGCTGGGGAGAAGCCTTGGCCTCCTCGACAGCCTGGTCGACCTCAGCCTTAGCTTCCTTGTCGAGTTTCTGTAGCGTTCACGATGAGTGAGAATGAGCGTATTGACAGAAGAACGAAAAACTCACCTTGAGGTCCTCCTCAGATGCAAGACCCCACTCCTCGATGTAGCGCTGGAGACCACGGATGGGGTCCTGCGTTGACCTCATGCGCTGAATCTCCTCACGGGTACGGTAGGTGGTTCCGGGGTCGGACATAGAGTGACCACCGTAACGGTAGGTGACGAACTCCAACAGGATGGGTCCCTTGCCGCTAGTCACCCAGTCGCGAGTGTACTTGACAGCTTGCTTAACAGCAATGATATCCATGCCATTGGCCTTCACATTATACCGTCAGTATATGCATCGCTTGATTGGTTGAGTTTGTAACATACCTGGATACCAGGGATTTTGTCACCACGAGTGAAGTACTCAGTGTTGGAGGAGCTACGCTCGGCAGCAGTACCCATTCCGTACTTGTTGTTCTCGCAAACGAACACACACGGAAGGTCCCAGAGCTTGGCCATGTTGAACGCCTCAAACACCTGTCCCTGGTTGCTGGCACCGTCTCCGTACATGGCGTAGGTAGCTACAGGCTTCTCATTGTACTTGGCAGCAAAGGCGATACCAGCACCGAGAGGGACCTGGGCACCGACGATACCGTTTCCACCGAAGAACGACTTGGTGAAGATGTGCATTGAACCGCCCTTGCCGTTGGACATGCCGGCCTGACGGCCGAGCAGCTCGCCGATAACGCCCTTGATCGTTCCGCCACGAAGGACTGCGAACGGATGGCAACGGTAGGCGGTGATAACATAATCTTGGGGAGTAATTCCAGCCTCAAGACCAACAGACACGGCTTCCTGTAAGTGTGAAATGCGATATTAACAGCCTGAATTGTGGCAAAAACACTTGGAAAAGCACGCACCTGGCCGATTGCCAAGTGGCAGAAACCACGAATGAGCTTTTGCTTGTAAAGAGCGTCCGCTGCC
>JAXQGX010000797.1:0-11470 GCA_037040455.1 Irpex sp. P115-07
GGGAGGACGCGTATACATATCGTGCCGATTCTCATGTTGGTCACGAAACGCAACACGTCACGCCGCGGCGATTCAAGGGCACATGTCCAGCACGTCCGTTGAGACAGCAGCTTCGGGCATATCTGACAAGAGTGCCTCACCGACTGGAGTGGACACATGATAAGTACGGTCGAGTCCACTGAACTGTTCCGACCGCTGATGGTTGAGTAGATAGGACCGAGAGACTGAGATTGAAACCAGCTTGTGGCAGTGCTGCAGCTATCAAACTAAGTGATCATGGCGCTCATCGACTGCCCTATGTCCTGTCAGTAAATTACGCAGTGTGACCACTATAGATTCACTGGCACTCACCTTACGTATACAACAAAGACTAAACCGTGCTCACAGTACATCATAAGCAAGCGTGGAATGCTAGCGGCATACCAGCACGTTACCCTTAAGCCAGGGCATCGGTCTTTAGCAGCTTGTACGCTACGTAGCTCGAGCCTCCAAGGAGCAAGCCTGTAGATATAAAGCAGGTTTGAGTTGGCGAAATCGGGTAACGAGCGATAAAGTTTACCAAATGTTGCACCCAGATTTCCGCTAACGCTGAGGACGCCGATGCGCTGATATGCCATACCATACGAGCACCGGTATGAGCAATGGAAAAAGGTCTGGTATCGTACATACCTTCTTTGCATCGCCAGTACTATACCCGAGTGTGTAGAAGATACGACTGAATGTCCAGAAGCCGCACACCGATGCCGCAAAAAAGGGATACTTCAACCCAACTAGAAGGGTGCTGTATTCGAGGCAGATGAATTCAGGGACTGGCCTTGTAGGCTATATGTAAGGTAGATTCACCTGACGTAGACTTGTGGAAGAAGCTCAAGTGTGTTCTGATGAGCACCTATGAGTGGCCATGCATTGTGAATAAAAGGTACTAAACCTCGGCAGCGCATCACACGTACGTTGTGCACAATTGAAGATCTGCGCTTCCTTCGAAGCAGCGGCTTCAGCCTTTTCGGCATATGCTGAGAAACGTCATCGCATGTATCAGAGGAGAGAGGATGCAGATAATATCTCTGAGAAGCTCACCTTGCGGATACTCGATTCTGGCACGCTTGCGCGTGATTTCGACAAGTCTGGTCTGGAAGAAGGCCAACCAGAACGTAGAGACTACAGCTGCGACAACATAGGAATATCTAGAACAGCATATGAGTAATTCGAATGGTCGATAAGAACGTCACCGACCCTTTTGGAACAATGATAGCGAAGCTGTCGGACATGACACGATAGATATAGCGCAGTAGAAAAAGGTTGAGAATGGGTGTGCTGTTTGGAGTACTAGTGGGTCGTATATAAACATTCCCTGTACAAGGCCGTCATGTACACGTAAGTGCGACGCGGCCTCATAGCACTTCAGCCGGCTGTTACCGAATTCCCGGAACATCGCGTGGTACACGCGTACATACCATCCTGCTGCATTGTTGTTGCTTTGCTAGTGACGAAGAAAATCAGACAGCTATTGGCTATGACAGCGCATCATAATCATAGCCGTGTTCTGCGGAGTCCATTGAGAATGTTGACAGTGGTGTAACAGGCAATAGTACGCGTGTTTATGCTGAACACGAGCTTACTCCTATGGGCTGTCAACATCGTTTCAGCGAACTTGTTAACATAAGGAGTCGTTTTGATTTCAATAATACTCACCTTATACTGTACTACAGAAGCATCTGAATAGTATCAGTAATGCAACATATACCTATCGGCCTTAAACCAAGGTGTCGGTCTTTAAAAGCTTGTAGGCAACGTAGCTTGAACCTCCGAGGAGCAAACCTGTTAATACACAGCAACTTGAGGATAGTGTATTAGAGCTAGAAGCGATGAATTTTACCAAATGTTGTGCTCAAGTTTCCGGCAACGCTAATAATACCAGTTCTCTGACGTAGCAGGCGCATTAAGGCGGATACGGGCGATTGAAGGGTTCTGTATTTCACGCACCTTCTTTGCATCTCCGGTACTATACCCAAGAGTATAAAAGACGCGGCTGATCGTCCAAAACCCACACATGGACGCCGCAAGGATTGGGTACTTCAGCCCGACCAGAAGAGTACTATAGTCGAGCGAGTAGACTCAGTGACTTGCTTTCGTCTACGCCATACATAGGCTAATAGAAGCTCGTACCTGACGTAGACTTGTGGGAGAACCTCGAGCGTATTCTGATGAGCACCTAGCCATGCATCGTTAGTAGGCAAATCTCAAGTCACAATCACAACGACTCACGTTGAGCACAGTTGAAGATCTGTGCGTCCTTCGAAGCAGCTGCTTCATCCCGTTCAGCGTATGCTAAGAAACATAGCTGCTTGATGAGACAAGCGCAGCAGATAATATTCTTAGGTGTGCACCTTGCGGATACTCGATCTTGGCGCGCTTGCGAGTGATCTCGACGTTTCCAGTTTGGAAGAAAGTCAACCAGAATGTGGAGACTACGGCAGCGACGACGTAGGAGTATCTGTAATGAATAAAACCACTATGAGCGATACAGAGAGTCTAGCACGGGCGTAGGAAACGATACCGACCCTTTGGGGACAACGATGGAGAGGCTGTCAGACATGATGGTAAGCACAGTGGCGGGTGACGAAAAGAGAGTAGAGAGTGAGCGTGAGATTTGAGAGTGGGTCTTATATATGGATTCCCTGTGCAGATCAACTTGAACACGCACGTGTATCACCGGCGTTTTGACTGCGGCGCGGTCGCGTAGCAGCCGATTGTGTCCCAAGCCTGTCACGGAACATGTTAAGCACGTCGGGAGGTTAATGATAGAGTTGCTTTGTTGGCTAATCAACCCATTAGTGACCGAAAATTAGACTGACATTCGATAAAAATTATGACGGGCGTCGCGGCTACAGCTGTGTACATAGTTATCGTTCATGAGTCGAAGGATGAACTTTGTGGTCTAACGTAGCCGATTGAGATGGCTGCGACGCATGGATGAACAAGCTATCATTGACGCACCTTCACTAACGTCCCAATTCATGCTTCATCGCCGCGTCTCTGACGCTCTTCATATGCTCTGGAGTCATGGTGCTGGACGAGAACTTGATCATATGACCAGCGATTGGCAGATCCATGGATAACACCTGGCCTCGGTCTCGGAATTCGAACTCCTTCGTCTCAGTACCGGTGTACTTTATCCCTTCTTCAGAAGCTGACTTTTCCGGACGCGGGACCCATGGGATGCCCAAACAAACCGGTTTGTGTCGTTTCCAATCCTGTGTGCACCGGGGACACATGTGGGTGAGCTCCTCTGTCGCACTATTTTCAAAGACCACAAATACCTTCCTCTGACACTCTTTGCTGCAATAGGAGGGTTTACTCTCCAAAGGACACTTGCCCGCGCATTTCTTCAGCCCAGACTTTCTCGTAGCCCGGATACCGCAACCTGGCTCAGCGCAACTATACTCCGGTCGCTTGGCAGCCTTCGCCTCCCAAGCCTTGTTATCTTCTTCTATGCGCTGGTGAGCCTCCCACAAGTATGTCAACTCTCTGAACCGCGGAGCGTCGAAACTGAGCTTGGGATCCCCAGGCGACGGGAACTCCTTATTCAGTCGTTTAATCTCGTTCGCCAGTCCGCAAATTATGGGTGACATAAAGCCGAGGCTGCACGCTCGTTCTGCGCAAGACGCAGCACGATACATGCCATCGACGTTACAGGTGGTGCCGTCATTTTCTTTAGCCAACTCTTTGTAGGCGTGGGTGAGGCAACTCCAAGCTCGAGCTTCGACTCCTCGGGGTATATCTGCCTTTACAGAGCTCAAGGCGTTGGTGCTACGGGCACCGGCAGCTTTTGTCCACCAGAGTATAGCATCGTTTTCTGTGCCCGCTGTCCCTTCTACGCCTGCGTAGGTACTGTGATAGTATGCAAAACAGGTATAATGAAAAAGTAACATGTGTCAGCGCTTCGAAGGCGACAACCCCTATCGAGAACAAAGAGTACCATTACTGACCGCAAGCCCATCTCCAGACAATCATCCATGTTCCCAGCAAGCGCACTAGCACGCACATTCGCCGTCGGCCTCTCTAAGATTTTTTTACATTCGACCATATACTTTGCCATGTTTGGTGGTGGTTCATATCGGCTGCAAGTGGTTTTGCACAGCATGTTCTTCAGGTTCGCATACTCGATGATCGCCATTTGTTGAGGGCCGAATGGATTTTCCATACTTGAAAAACTAGTTCGTTCACGCCAAGCGAGTAATTTGGAGGATACCAGTAAGTACAGTAGCCGTGGTAGTGGTGGTAAGGTGACAAGAAGTGGTAAGCGTGTTATCTCATCTTAGCGCCGTACTCGATCGGGTTGTGCTGAACTTTAAGGATTGAAAAATAGTAAGTACAGCGTTGTCAATGTCAGACTGAAAAACAATTATAGAGGGCTTGAAGCTTAAGCTTGAAAGATATATGCATTGATATAAGTGGGAAATTAGGGTTTCACGTCTTCCAGTGAGCTCGGTCCTAGGTTATATATATAACCTCGCTGGCATGTGAGCACGGGCCAATGATATTCTTGTCCAACATCTCCGTGTTCGATCATTGCGTTCGCATATTCCTACTGGCCTGCGCCATAGCCTTGATCGTAAACATTTATGCGTGAGCATAGCAATACACCTGACTTGAAGCAATGTAGTGAAAATGCTTACTCTGTGCCAACTCAGTCAATGTCATACTACGAGGGGGACTAGAGCGGAAGAAGGACGACCTCCATTCTGTTCTTCTTCATATCGCTTACAACCTACATCCTCACAGCGCATCGGGCAAAACGCACGACCACCCTCTAGTATATTCAGTGCACCTTTGAACTGGCGTAATTCATAGGCGATACAGCGGTTTATATCGGTTGAAGCAAATGCTCCAAATTCGATGACTCGGATGTGAGTGAAGCGGTGCAAGGCTCTGCGCACCGCATCCCACGGGATTGAGGAGTGCATGTCATTGTTCGTCCTTTCCCCAAGCATCACGAACTTCAGCCGGAGGATGGCCAAGTAATTTGTCGGTAGTACCGAAATTACGAGCGTCGCAAAGGTCCAGCATTCGCTTCTTACGGCAAGAGATTCTTCCGGTGATGTCAACCGTTTGTCCGTGGACAGGGAGAGCCTGAACTCCTCCAGACTCGTGCATGTGGCAAGAGCGGAACGGAAGCCAGGAGGAAGGGTTCCTGTAATTCTAGAGAGTGAGTTTTGATCGCGATGGTTATGGAAGTAGCTACCTATGCCAGCTGCCTGCCCGTTCATTTGAGAACCGACACTTGCACCTACACGCAAGTATAACAAAGTAGCCCCGATAGTGTGCAGTAAATCGCCGAGCTGACGGAAGCCATTGCTCGGGACGTCATAGTCGAGAGAGGTGAGATGAGAGAGGGCATTTATTCCAAGAAGAAACGTAGTGAAGATAGAAGTCACTCCCCAACAGTGCAAGCTTAAGTTCTTAAGCTTCCGTTTCTGTTGTGGTGTTCTCGCGGCCGCCGCTGTAGCCTCGAGTGTATGCGACTGACCTCCAATCATGTTCGAAGTGAAACGTCCAGAGAATATCTCGAGGCTTTCAACGTCTGAAAATAGCGCAAGCACGTCTGTGCACAGGACCAACGGAGAGACATGCGTGCCAGTGATATCAAGCATGAGATGACCGATAGCCAAGTTATGATGGGTAGTACTTGTCGATGTGTCGCCTTGGACGATGCTGATGGGGCGCATTAAAATATCCTGGAGACTAGGAAGGTGCTTCAGCAGGCTGACCAACTCCGTCATGATTACCGTGCTATTCATGATCGAAATGCGTCGTACGTGATGCGCAATCCAAGGGGTGGTGGCCATAAAACCTGTGTATTCCGGCAATGTTCGATTCCGCGCTCTTATGGGAGGTGGTATCATGACCATTCGAATCCTAGAGAATAGATGAGGGAGAACGATATCCCGTAACTGGCGCGAGGCCAAAGAGCAGGCAAGCCATGTTCGCTGCCGAACCTTGGGCTCAAATTCCTTGCATTCAGCGGCGACAAGGTTCAAAATTTCGTTCGGAAGTGGTATGCATACTGCACTGTCGCTGTCGCCGGTCGTCGTTTCAGAGGTGGCATTTGCGACAGATACTATCTCTGGCTCAGCAGAGCGTCCTGATGCGGAGTGTAATTGGCCGTCCTGCAGTAGCAATGTTAACTTCGAATAGCTCAAACTACAGATACGATGCTGAAGCCAACCATCTTTGATGTTTCCTCAGAATCCTTGGTGGTGGTGCAGGATCTGGAATGTGGTCGCTATTGCGGGCAATGGTGAGAATGGAGCATGGGAACTTCAAGTTGCCTGGGTTGACAACGCGGCGGCTGAGTTGCCACACCAGCGCCGGGAACGCCACCAAGCTCATGTTTACCCAAAAGAGCTGTCATAGGCGCTCACGTTTGACTCTTTCTAGGACTATCATGACTTGACTGCTCGCAAGTCACAACAAGGTTTTCATAAACGTGTCTTCGGCGCATGATGCAGGTTCTTGAGAGTAAGTTTGGAATTGCGGGCAGACCTTCCAGGTCCTGAAGCGCAAGTCTAATGATTGCCTTGAACGGTCGGCCTTTTTCTATCATGATTTTCTTCAGACGCGAAGACCCATGACCAATGCATGATTGCATTCGACATCGATATTGACAGTTTCATCTATAAATTTGACAGATGTCGGTATCCTATCAAGTAGGCCCACGTCATCATCCGTCTATACATCGCGGTATTGACCTAGGCTACTTATACCTTGTTTTTCAGAGAACGAGATCGTAAAGAAGCTCCGTGAGACACATATCCGACATGGGGCGGGCAGCCAAAGCAACCTACTATCTGTGAGTCTGGTGACAGTCACGGTTTATGAACCTTGTACACTGACGCCTCGATAGATACGAGGTCTACGGATCTATCAAGTATAGATGTAACTTGAATCAGATCGCAGCGACTTGAGTACGCCATATAATCTCTATACTCTGTGGGGTTGCCTCTCGCGTCGACAGCGTAGTACTGCCACAAACTACTCTGAAGCAACGTCCGTAACTAAAGAATAGCGAAGGTCTATTGCTTCACAACGCACTCTGTAGGGGTGTGGGTTTTGATGATTGTTCACTTGTTTCTTATCTCACATCGCTTTTAGGGTACTATGTCCTTCATTCCCACAGATAACTCTCCGGATACGCCACGTCAAACTGCACAACAACTCTCTGGCATGACATGGATTATGCGTGAGTTTGCGAAGACCCTCTAGGCCTCCTACTTACTACTTAAAGTCTCATCTGTACAAAAATGACTTTCCGCAGTGAAGCCCCCAGTTTGCGGCAGTAAACGATGGAGGAAGCGACAACGGAGGATCAGGCAGGGGAAATTTGTAGAGTGCGTTTTCTCAATCATTCTATGCCGATTACACGATGTACTGACCACCGTGTAGGTTGCACCAAGATTGGCATAATCAGATATTCTACGAGAATGTAACTGGGCCTTCTTTCGAGGATTATGACAACCTTGACGACCATTTTCGACCACAAGACGCGGCGTGCATAGCAGACCCAGATGAAGACGATGCAGCATCGGATGACATACGTTGGAGTCAGCTTCCTTTCCACCAGCCCCGCGAGATTACACCTGAGTATCTCGCCTCCGAGTTATCCAGCCAGCAGCTATATGTGGACGACCCAGGTGAAAGGACTCCCCGCGCCCTCTCCCCTCGAAATCCCTCCCACTGGCATTTTTATCTGCTCCGTCAGCAACAAGCCGTAGCCAAACACACCCAATCCATCCTACCCGAACTCTTCCTCGTTATCCTGTCCCATGTGGAAATGATCCATAGATCTGAGTATCAAACTGGCGCGAGATTCAAGAGACTACGCCGGCACAAATACTGGGACCAAGACAATAAGAGGGAGAGAGATCCACTGGGCGACTTGAGGGCGTTTTCCCTCATGTGTCGCCACTGGGCTAACCTCTGTCGACGATCGATGTTTGGAGGCGCGATTCTCTTCCTACGTTTGCCCGAGGACGTCGATTTATTGGTGAAATACGCAACTAGAGGATCCTCATCTCTTGTGCCGGTCTACAAACTCATACGGGGCATCGACGCGAGCCAAAGATGCGACTCCTCGCCTTCATTCCTCCATCGCCTACAAATCATGACTAAACTGATGGACAAATCCGTCTTCCGAGTACTGGTACTGTTGGGACCCATACCATCCGATCCATCTCAACTTAGGCTCGACACGCATCGTCGGAGTATTACTCCTCCGCCCTCCTTACTACCGTTCGCTGAGATCAAACTCATGAACGTACACCTACCTTCTTTCGTCCACGTCGTAAGCTACATCTCGCACCTCACACACGCGAGGGAAGGTCTCATCTTCAGCGATATAACCTGGCCCGGCTCCGCTACCGCAGATGAGATCCCTCCATCCCACTTCCTCCCTAAGAACTCGGAATCACCGGTTGGATCGAGACAGGCAAAAATGTCGATTACCGCTGCAAGATGCACGGACAACTTCACCCTCTGTCTGTACGCCATGCTTTCCCGTTCAGACTGTCCTTTACACTGGCTGGCTACCGACGAGTCTCAACGGGTGATCGCCCTGACGACACAACTCTACTCAACCGGCGATCCGTCTCGGAGCGTGCACATGCACACCTCCTTTAGCTGGGGTAAGTACTGCGTACTTGTATTTAGTCAACGGTCTATGCAGCATACTCATCAACACGAATGGCTCTGCCTACAGGACTGACACAGACAAGTCTAAGTCCTTCCCAAACACCAGAAACAGCAACAGCGACATACCCGTTCGTGTTGCGATGCACACGTTCAAACATCCTCGGCGTTCGTAGCGGCGGATTCACACTCACCTTCGATCGTCAATCCCAGCCTCCCTCGCACGGGACTTCGCTCTCCCTGCCCTTGCGACTGCCAGTGAGTGGGTGTTATGTCATGTCTACTTCTATTTGAGGCGAACTGTGTCTTGTATACTGTAATTGATGTCCAAACGTAACATTGTCGTTGACTAGGTAGGAGGAATACCGCGGTTGGCGGGGCGTCGATTCATGAAGCTTTGTTCTAGGCTCCTGTATAGTACGATTTGAGCGATGTCTGATCTGGCGTGGTGCACTTTGTACTTTCTCCTGTCATTGCCACTGTCGTCTACAGTACTCAATTTGTCGAGTACAGTGGTTGACAGTTCTCCCACAGTGATAACAAGGGCTGCCATGATGTGTAGAGGTGGAGATACTTACGCAAAGGACATATAATAGCCAGTAAACTGCCGCTACACGGTCACCTACAGTACTCAAGACCATAAGTCTGGAGTACAATAGTTGACAGTTCGTCGACGGAGAACAGGCACAGTGGCTGACCGAAAGTGAAGGCATCCAGATACGACAAGCGACTGAATGTTATAAGCAGAAGTTATGGCCTCCATGTACCGAAGGGCGAGAAGTCATATGAGCTAAGGCCGGTGTCAGCATTCTTATCTAGCCAGCTGACTAAATGGACGTCGCCGTGCCAACTTTGAAACCTGTAATGAAGCCAATGTCCCGTCTGCGAATGAGCCACGTCGACTGAGGAAGATCATCAGCGCAAATTTCACGGGCTGGACATGGGATACTTACCGCACCCCGTTGTTTGTTGCTACCAAGCCCGAGGTCGCATGGCTTGCATGGGCGAGAAATTTGTACCAGACCAAGCCGCCACGTACTCATCTGACCGTTCCCGAAGAAAGAACGCAGTGATGGGCTGCGTTGTTTCTGCGGCCGGTGTGTTCTCGAGAGTCGCTCGGAGAAGTCTCGCTGCGAATGACCTCGACAAGGCCTGACAAGGCTCGACGGATGCAGGCTGATGTTGATGCGTCTTGCCAACGCCAGCGCCTCTGCGACGGCCTTCCCCGAGTGACACGTCGCCATTAATTAGCCGCCAGCACTGAGCGATATAAGCACAAAAGCGCACCGACGGTGACGAACTCTCTCAACCCCCTCCCTCCATCTCCCGACGCTACCTGCTCGTCGTCGAGTCCGCCAAAATGAGGCTCTCTCAGCTGTTGTCAGGGGCCTCGCTCTTTGCCCTCTTCTCCTTCGTCGCCGCCTCCGATGTCATTAACCTCACGGCCGAGAACTTCGACTCAGTCGTCAACCCGGAGGAGCTCATTCTCGTCGAGTTCTTCGCGCCTTGGTGCGGGCACTGCAAAGCTCTTGCTCCCCACTACGAGGAGGCTGCTACCGTCCTCAAGGACAAGAACGGTATCAAGCTTGCCAAGGTTGACTGTGTTGACCAAGCCGAGCTCTGCCAGCAGAACGGCATTGGTGGCTACCCGTGAGTGTCATACAGGAACTCTTCGCATTACATAATCACTAAACATGCTATTAGCACTCTCCGTGTCTACCGCAAGGGCGAGCACTCCCCTTACAGCGGTGCACGTAACACCGAGGGCCTCGTTAGTTACATGACCAAGTAAGTTTAGCCTCCCTACTCGCCAAGACGCGCTTATTGACTGATCGCGCTACAGGCAATCTCTCCCTGCCGTCGGCGAAGTCACGAAAGAGACTTTCCACGAGTTCAAGAACGCCGACAAGATTGTTGCTCTCGCCTTCCTCTCCTCCCCCACTGAGGCCCCCGCTGCCGAGTACAGCGCGTACGCCAACAAGCACCGTGACGACTACCTCTTCGGTATCACGACCGACAAGGAGGTCATTGAGGCCGCCGGTGTCAAGCCCCCAGCTGTCGTCCTCTACCGTACCTTCGACGACCCCGTCACCGAATACCCCTACCCCGTCCCCTCATTGACCTCTGATGAGTTCGACGCCTGGATCAAGGAGCTCGCAGTCCCCATCATCGACCAAGTCAGCGGCGAAAACTACGGCGTATACGCCCAGAGCGGCAAACCCCTCGCATACCTCTTCATCGACCCCACGGACGAGAAGCGCCAGGAGTACATCGACGCTCTCCGCCCTATTGCTGCCAAGTACAAGGGCAAGGTCAACTTTGTCTGGATCGATGCTATTCAGTTCGGTGACCACGGCAAGGCTCTTAACCTCGTTGAGCCCAAGTGGCCGAGCTTCGTCCTCCAGGACCTCAAGAAGCAGCTCAAGTACCCTCTCGACCAGAGCAAGCCGGTTACTGCTGAGGCTGTTGACGCCATCGTTGACGGATTCCTCGAGGGCAAGCTTGAGCCGTCGCTCAAGAGCCAGCCGATCCCTGACTCTCAGGACGAGGATGTCTTTGTTCTTGTTGAGAAGCAGTTCGAGGAGGTTGTCTATGACGACTCGAAGGATGTCCTCGTCGAGTTCTACGCTCCATGGTAAGTCGACTCAGGTCTTTGCGAGTCTCATTGCATTCTGGCTAACGGACTCAATTCTAGGTGCGGTCATTGCAAGCGTCTCAAGCCCGTCTGGGACGACCTCGGCAAGCACTTCTCCGACTTCTCCAACAGCCTCACCATGTACGT